>VDFB02352673.1:0-88148 GCA_007258455.2 Sequoia sempervirens
AATCTATTTGTTCTATGAATTTAGCTAGAGATGAAACTAGTCCACCTGTGAAAGGAGCACTAGAAGGCAGGGTATAGGGATAGGTAATATTCATAGGAGCGGGAATTTGTTTCTTTTGGAGAGTGACAGTTTGTGGAGAGGTGGGGCACGTTCCATAGTTTGGTTTGAGAATCAATAGCAGGGCTAGTCATTTGTAGTGACTGAATTGGGGAATCAACTGTAAGGCTCATTGGCTGGGAATGTGGAAGAGTTGTCAATGGGGCATCAGTCTGTTGCAATGGAAGAGGATCTATAATCCTAATGGAAAAATAATGGGCACTCACAAGAGGAATGTTTTCTGAAAGCAAGGTGAGAAAGGTCTGAGCGGCAGCGGTCGGTGTAAGGATTCGCGAGGGCGTAAAGACAGACGGAGTGGTTTGCAAAAACTAGGCAAAGCCTACCAAATATGTTGGACTAAAAGTAGAAGGCAGAGGGCTAGGACCTATGGCATGGATTGCCAGTGAGGAAGGGGCATATACCAAGGAATGAGATGCAAGAGAAGGAGTGAATTGTACCTGTTGACTGGTTGTTGGCATCTCTAGAAATATTAGAGACTCCCTAGCAACCTCTGGTTCCTAGCTAGCTGCGAGTACTCCTCCTTTGACGAGTTCTTGTGAACCCTCTCAGATAATACATTGTTGTTTCACAAGTGGAATCTCTCTAGCTTCGGCAGTCATCTCCATTTGTTGAAGTGATAGCCTGGTTGGTTTAGCAGCCCAAGTGAGTGTATGCGAGCCCCTTGATATATTAAAATGTACGTTCGTGGCCACATAGGCGAGCTATCTGGAGACTTTCTCCTTTTGTGCAGAGGAAGCCGATGTCGGTGCTTCCTCCTCTTGCTCCTCGGATTCCTTCTTTTCTTCACTCCTATTAATACTAGAGCTCGGGCTGGGATGGACTTCCTTCCACCACCTTTCAAATTCTTGGTCATCCTTCAGTTTATTGTAAGGAGCATCCAACTGTGCAATTTCTTGGTGATACTTCCAGAAAGCCGTTATTTTCTCCTCACTCCATTCCTCATCTTTCTTTAATCTGTTGTACATGTCGTGCTCCATGGGGAAATTATTCTGGGCCACCGCCACAGGAAAGTAGAACTTGTGCCATGGGCATCTAGTGTTCGGTGTAGGGATACGTGCCAATTCAACAAAATCTTCATCTTTCATCCACCCGTGGGTTACGCCGCTTCTCCCAGTATGGTCGAGGAACATGGGTAAACCTCATATGTGGCTCTGGAAAGTCATCGAGAGGGTTGTATTCCCACTTATCATCTACCAGTATCAACCCTAGATAGGCCAGCTTGTCCTCTAACAACTAGTTTGATTGCTTCTTTATTAGAGTTACCAACTTGAAATTCTTTAGACAAGTGAAGAATCCCTTCTTCTTGAACCTTTCGCTGCTACAAAAAGTAAAATCAATGATACATACTTGTCAAAAAATTTCCAACGTGAGCACTCTATCTGTGACGCAGGCTGGGAGCAGGAAAGGTTTTCTAATAAAGCCTCGCATTCAGAGGATCGTAAAGTCTTTGCCTAAGAACTAGTCACAAGCAGGGGTGAAACTTTGCATAAATATGGCCTGCTCCTTATCGAGCTAGATAATATCACTTTATCTGATCAAATCATGCAAGACCGAGGCTATGAAATAGTCCAAAAATGCATAATAATCATATGATGCAGAAAGAAAATGTGTCCATGTGGACATCGACTTCCTTTTATTCTGCTCATCAAAAATTGATAGCTGAAAATACCAAGTGAAGAAATCCAGGTTTTGATGCAGAAACATGTGGACCAGGAAAGAAAGAAACCTAAATTTTTTCTCTGCCTGGTAATTCTTAATTTTTCGTAACATTTCTTCTACCATAAACTCAACAAAATCATACCAAAAGAATTCATGCTACTTGTAAAATTGAAATGTCGGTCTAAGTTGAAAGGTCTCTATCTTCTCATCAGAGTCTTGGTTCCACACAAAGGCTAGCATGGACATGGCATCCTAGAGATTGTCGCGAAATGCACCGTGTGACAATGAAATACTTGGTGGTTTAACGGCTGAGATGCATTTCCTACTAGTCTCCTCCAATAGGAACTTCGAGTTCTTTCTCATCTTCTTCCATAATTTCTCTCGTTTTTCGGGGCAAAAGGTCTCGATATTCTCCTTCCTCTTACTTGGGTCTCGGATGAATAACATGTGTCAGATGGCCTCTGGAGTGATATGCATGTTTAAGTTGCAGCCTTCAATGTAGTGGGTATTAGGATTATAACGCTGGATAGCAACATCAACCACCTCTGGGCAATAGTGCCCCAGTGGGACCATGTATTGAGGTAGACCACTGTACCAAACTTTATTCACCATAGATTGGTCTGTCTTTGGTGCTGATAACCTTGCACAAACTGCCTCTCTGAGGGACTTAGGTTTTTTCACGAGCCTTGGGTCGTAGATATTATCCCATTTTTCTTCAACCCTTTTTTGGTCTCTGTAATTCTTGGGTCTATTCAACTCTTCTGTATAGGCCCTCTTTGGCCTGCTGGGTATACCAGGTATAGTGTACACCACATCCTCATAGACATATACCTCCACTGAATAACGTATAGCCATAAATAGGTCCTGGCTAATTTCTTCTTGCATTGGCTAAGATGAAGATTCTGACATTTTTCTTTCTCTGAAAATTTCTGCAAGTTCCTGGCTAGCTGTGACTTTGCTCAACTCTGGATACATAGAAAGAAAACAACTCTGCACTTTTATATTTAGAATTTCTGAAAAGACTTTGAAATATTAAGCCTTTTCATGCAATAATAGCAACCTTTCTCAAGGTGGTAGGCGAGGCATTTAATTTAGCATGTACTGTTAATTTTGCAACTTGTGCAAAATGAACTACTTGCCATTTTGAGGCAGTTGGAGTTCATCATTGCATTTGGTGATCATGTGATACGCTATGATCTTGGAATTTGACCCAAAAATTTGCTTGCTAACCCTACGTTAGTATGCGTTGGAAATTAATATCCCGACTAGAATGATTACGCCAAGCAAATGATCACAACCTGAAAAGATATGAATATCACCTTGGATTCTGGGACATGCCTAAGAGATGACACAATAGCCTATGGCCATACATCTCACTGCCAATGAGCACCATCCTTTTAAAGCTAATTAATTAGCTCCTATTAATATCGCACACATTGAGCCGTGCTATCATAGATGCAGACACACCTTTCAAGATAGCAACTAGCTTAATATCACATTTTTTCGAAGTGGATTAGCATGCGTCTTGTCATTTTTCTATAAATAGGCCAGTAAGTAGTGAGAAAAACATACTTAGCATTTGTGTAATGATAGGTCAGTAGTAGAGTTTTATGCAAGCCTTCTCATAGGCTAGGTGATAGATAAATTTTGGCATTAGCTTAGAAGCTTAGGAATAGTGTCAGAGCCATGGACACTCCAGTTTATTTCACCTCATATAAGTCATAGACGACATTCTTAGAGGAGGTTTCTACTAGGAGGCTGAAATGGATGACCAAGAATAAGCATTCATTGGTCTTGGTAGCCATAAAGTGGGTTTTAGGCAAAGACTGTATAGAGTATGAGGACAAGTATCAAGTGAAAACTGACATATGCTTCCACTTTGTAGCATCCATGTTGGACATCAATGTCCCCCGACCACTTATCCTGAAACTTGTTAAAAAAATCTTCCCCCAAAAGTACCTAAATGGTCTCGGTGAGGTTGTTGCTCTTGCTGCCTATGGAGTAGGTCTGCCATCGGCCAGCGACCTGCGTCACTTTATAGAGGAAGAAGTTGTTGTCGTCTGGCTGTCATTCCTTAGTGGATTCTGCCTACAGACTCGCGACTAGCACCAACAAAGGGTTACTCAAGCCCTTCATTTCCTATTCCACAACTACAATGTAATACCCTTCTACGACATAGATTAGTTTACTGACTTCAGGAACCTAGTATTTCCTCCACCAATGGCAATTGTGTTGAATAATGTTGCTAGTGCTACTGAAGAACCCATGCACAAGGAAGAAGTGGACTCTACAGTTAATGTGTCAATTGACGTCAACCATGCCTTTGGATGAAAAACCCCCCTGCCTGCTCAACAAACATCTCCCTACCTGTTGCTCAAAATACCTTCCCATAGCTATATATAAGCCTAAAAAAAGAGGCCATCATATATATAATAGTTCAGATACTTGTTAAATTTTGGATTATGGCCTCCCAACCACTTTTGTAATGTAAAGAACATATATAAATAGATATATATCTTTTAAAAAAAATCCATGCTCTTTCCTTCATCTTTCTTTAATTTTAGTTTTATGGGCTCTCAACTTTCATTTTTTTATTTCTCTGCACATGGGTGTGTTTTGTGCAAATAAATTATGGTATTCCACCCACCAATAATAATGGGTTAATTTCACAGAAGCACAAACTAATTTAGAAAAAGACCGGCCAAAGAAACGGAAATAAAATAAAAGCGCTATTTACATATGTACAAAATAGAGCTCAATGCCTAATGGAACAACTTAAGATGAATCCCATTGATCGGGATTCCTAAGGGTTCTTGTTCCATATTTTCCAACTCAAAAGTGTTGTGTTCCTTGCACCGAATGATTTTAAAGGGACCCTCCCATAGGCTATCAAATTTATCATGTTGACCTAGCTTAGCAGCCCTTTTATCATAGTTAGCACTAAGTCTCGGCATTTTAGACCTTGGTCGGAAGCCTTCTTGTCAAACCATCACTTGACCACCTATTGATGACTTGTCATAGCTATTAGGGAATTATCCCTTTTTTCTTGTACTTCCAACAACTTGGCGAGCCGAACCTCCATGGCTTCATTTTGGTTTATCTCAAGAGATTTCAACAACTGTATTGCCGGAATCTCCATGCAGATGGGTAACAACACCTCTTTCCTATATACCAACTCATAAGGCGAAGTCTTAAGGACTTGCTTAAGAGTTATGCAGTTTTCCTAGAGTGTTGTTTAGAGGTTTTTATGCCATTCCCTCTGGTGTTCCAAGACAATCCTTTTAAGGAGTCGAATTAAGCTTTTGTTTGTTGACTTCGTTAGACCATTTCCCTATGGGTAATATTTTGATGATGTTTTAAGAAATATGCCATTCTTTAATGCAAAGTGACATACCTTTGCACCTAGGAATGCTCTGGCATTGCCCGAAATGATAGTTTTCAGAGGGCCGAACCTTGTCACTAGTTCCTCGAGGAAATCTACAATCTCTATATCTATTGTGCTTTTAAGGGGAATAGCCTTCGTCCACCTTGTGAAGTAATCTATGGCAGTCAGAATCCACTTGTGTCTAGTGCTAGAAAATAGGTTGATCATTCTGATGAAGTCTAGGCCCCATTAAGCAAACGGTTCATCTGCCACTATAGGTTTGAGGGGCATTGCAGAATTCTTCCTTGTGTCAGCGAAGAACTAGAAATTTTTGCAAGACCTCACCAAAGAGTGGGAGTCATTAAAAAGTGTAGGACAATAATAGCCAACACGCATGATTTTAATGGTGGTGGTTTTGGTAGAGAAATGTCCATCCGTAGTGCTATTGTGGAGCACATCGAGGATCTTCTTCGCTTGCTCTGAAGTGACACATCGCAGGAGAACACCATTGAAATTCCTTTTGAAAATGACTCCTTATATTAGTGTATATCCTCAATTTTGCAGCTGGTAATACCTCCTTTTTTGGGACAAGAGGCCTGGCAAATACTTTCTAGTTTGCATGAACCTCATTCTATTATTCAGCTAACCGCCTTCTGATTCCAATTCATTTATCAAGACGAGCTCTGGCTACTCCTCTGTGATAGGTACCTACTCGTTCTATGCCATGTACTCACACAGTCCTCTTCCTTTAATAGTCTTAGTAGGCTTGACTTCAATGTCATATTCAAGGATCTTGGTGATCCAATTATCCCTTTTTTCTATGATCTCCCCTTCCATGATATATTCATGCACACTGGGATGTGCGACATACACTAGGACCTTGTTGTAGGAAATTAGATGACATAATTTTTTAAGTCCCTTTACTATTGCAAAGGCCCACCTTTTGATGAAATTATAATTTTCCTCATATTCCTTTAGGGTCCTAGAGTAGAAAGCCACTGAATATTCCCCCTTTTCTCCATCATCCTTTTGGGTTAGGATAGTAGCAATACTGGACTTGCTACTGAAAGAATACATTATAAAGTCCTTGGATTGATCTAGATTAACCAACACCAGAGTTGTGGAAATAGCTTCTTTGGCCTTTTAAAAAGCTTCTCGAGCTTCAGTTGTCCACTTGAATGTTTGATCTTTCTTCAACATTAGGGTGATTGGCCTAAGTATTCCCACAAAATCAGAAATAAACTTGCTGACAAAATTTACTTTTCCCAAGAAAGATTGAACACCTTTCTTATTTATCGGAAGGGGAAGTTCTTTGATAGCCTTTACTCGTTCGGGTTCAGTTGAAACACCTTCCCTAGACACATGTCCCAATAGCTTACCCTGTGACACTCCGAATACAAATTTCTTCGGGTTTAGGGAAACTCTGAACTCCTGGCACTTTTGAAAAACTAATTCCAAATGATCAAAATGATCATCCTTAGATTTAGAGAATAAAGTAAGGTCATCCAAATATATTAGAATAAACTTATTGATTAGTTCATTGAATGCGATGTCCATCGCCCGTTGGAATGTTGCCCCTACATTGGATAAACCAAAAGATATTTTAGCATATGCAAATGTTCCCCACTTTGTGGTGAACGTAGTCTTGTGTTGATCCTCTTCTTTAACTCGGATTTGATTATAGCCAGAGAAACCATCCAGCAAAGAAAACATTTTCGATCCTGCGACAGTTTGTAGGATTGACTCCATAGAAGGCAATAGATAGTGGTCTTTCAGAGATGCTCTATTTAGGTCTCGGAAGTCCAAACACAAGCGAATATCTCCATTCTTCTTTTGGACTGGGACCAGATTTGATACCCAAGTACTATGTTTGATTAGGAAGACAATGCATGACTCAATGAGCTTAGTTAGCTCCTGTGCCATTAGGGCTTCAATTTTAGGGTTAACTGGCCTCTATTTTTGTCAGACTGGTTTTACACCTTTTGTTAACTCAATAGTGTGTTGAATGATGTTAGGATCATATCCCTCTAGGTCAGCATAGGGCCAAGCCACTATTCGATATTTTTCAGAGAAACTGATGAGCCTTTCCTTATCATGGTGTAGGACATTTTTTTTGACTCGAAGATTCCTACCATCAGAGACTTGAAGGTCCACATAATCACTTTTTTCCACCACAAACTTTCACTTATCATTTCAAGCATCATCACAATCAAATATTTTTTCAAGAGTAACCAATCCTTTTGGGAGTTTATTAGATTTGAGCTGCATAATTTGTCCTTCATAAGCCTCGGCAATCTTTAGTTGAAGCTGATCGGTGAACTCCCCTGAGTGCTAGATAAAAGAGGCAATGTGTTCATCACTTTCTAAAATTTGCTAACTCTGATCATTGTCAGGGATCACTGGTCGGACTAGTACTCGTAAAAAATATTTGCTATCAAGCAGGTCAGAAACAGGATCAAACTGAGCACCAATCATAGCCATGTGATCTGCATCACTATTTTTTCCCCAAGGAACGGTCTGGATGTTGAAAGCTTCAAAACCATCAATCAGGTCCTAGACTCAGTGTCGATAGGATCTCATGCGGACATTCTTTGCTGCAAAAATTCCTCGGACCTGGTTAACTACCAGTTTGGAATCTTCGAACATAATTAATTGTTTAATGCCCATTCATTCTGCAAGGCTTAAGCCTTAGACTAACCCTTCATATTCAGCCTCATTGTTTGAACATGTGAAATGAAAGTGAAAAGACTTCAACCATTTTTTATTTTATGGGGATATTAGATATACCCCTGCTCTAGCACCTACTTTGCTTCTTGCTTTGTCAAAGTATAGTTTCCATAGCTCATTTGCTTGGCTACCCTCAGATTCTTTGGTGACCCTCGAACCTGGTCTTCGTCATAAATTACATATGTGCCCAATACTATAGAATGATAATTTCCAAAAAGATCATTTTTTATGTGTTCACTCAATAAAGCATCTTTTTTATCATTTCGATCTCCGCTCACATTCTCTTCCTCTATCAATTCAACGTAATACATTTCTTGCTTGGTGATAGAGGTATGCAAGACTTCAAAATTGATCAAGGCTTCATCTGCCACATGTTTAGAATCAAGAGCCTTTGATTCTATCTTCATTTTTGCACCGTGTTTGGTCCTAAGTATCAGATGTGACCAATCCAAGGATAGGTATCCGCCCACCTTTGAAGTAAATTCTCAAGATAGACAAAGACCAAACATAGGAGGGACATCTATGATCACTATGTCCTACGGGACCATGATACTAGGGCAAGCAAATAGAGTTAAAGGAAGTGCTTTAATGACACCTACAGTCTCAACTTTATTTCCATCAATTTGCATCACCCCTCTTTTCATAGGTTCGTAGCTGAGTCCCAAAGCTTTGTCTATCTGTTCAGGAATAACCATTATACTAGCGCTAGAATCAATCATAGCATTGTGCAATAACCTCTTTCCTATAATGAGAGTCAAGAAGAAGGGATGAGGTTTCAACCTACTTCTATCCTCGGCAGGGGATTCCTTCGTATTGTTTGTAAGAACCTTAGCTGGTGGTATTTGATAAGCCTCCTCTATTCTAGAAAATGGCCCTATTGGTGCCAGGTCAACCTACTTCTATCCTCGGCAGGGGATTCCTTTGTATTGTTTGTAAGAACCTTCGCTGGCGGTATCTGATAAACCTGCTCTATTCTGGCAAATGGCCCTGTCGGTGCCAGGTTGACCTCTTCTTGAAGTGCCTTCTGTAATAGTGTCTTTTGTTCTAGGATAGCTAGAATGTCCCATAGAGACACATTAGCAGATGATTTCTTCAATTTCTCTACCACATTAAGAGGTGACAAACACGAAGATTTTTGCTCATTGGTTCTTGTTATAATAATTTCCTTCTGTGGTTGAGAAGGTGAAGGGACGGTTGAAGCACTGGGAATCTGATCAAAAATGCCTTTGAGTTGTAGGTTGTCCAAATGTGAAACAACTGAGTCACTGGTGAATCTCCTCTTTGAGCATGTGTTATAGTCAGATTGCATTTGCAGTGTTTTGGATATGAATGCGTCATTAGCAAAAATCGTGTCTTCTCCCTCCATCCAGAAGAAAAGTGCATGATTAGGAGCAATATCGGATTCTTGCTCTAAAGACATTCCTTGCATCTGCGTAGTAAGGAATGCACTCTCCATTTGTGGTGAGACATATACATAACTTCCATTTTTCATTGTTGTGCCTTAGCTGCGTTGCTTCGCCACCTTCTGTTGTAGGTTGCCACATAGATAGGTTTGGGGAATATGTGCATCTCTGCAGGGGAAACACCATGGATTGATATCATCAATGAGATTGTTATGCCCTATAGTTAATTCCCTACTCGAACTTGGTGACACGCTCGTCAGCGGAGTAGGCACCGACACCATTTGGTTTGCTGTAGGGGCTGGTGGATTAGTGCGAGGCACACCCTGGTATTGGTTCTGCTAGTAAGAAGACCGTCTACCTTGATAGTTTTGATATGCAAGCTTCAGAGGTGTTGCTTAGTTTCGTTTAAGAGTGGTTATATCATTTTTCATGGTTTGCAACATCTTTTTGAGGTCGCTTATTTCATCCTTGGAAGAACCTGATGTAGAAGCCACATTTTGTGACCCTGCTACATATGTGAAAATTGACTGGACAGTTGCGGGTGCACTAGTCGACGCGACTTCTTGCACAAAGATTGATATTTCAAGAAATATTGGCATACTAAGTCAAGGAGGAAATTTTCTACAATCTATCAAATGATTCTCGGCCTTGATAGCGATACCATAAGCATCTGGTAGAGTAGCTCCTCCCAAAGACTTGATCATCACAGAAATGTCAGAATTGATGGACTTTAGGTAAAATATAAATGCCAACTCTGGAGTTGGGCATATGGTAATAGCGATCCTCTACCAATTTGTGTGAAATTAGGCATTAAAGTCCGTTAGAGCCTCCTAGAGGGCTCGTTTTATGACAAATAGATGATAATACAATGAAGAATGATCTTCGTCATTCAAGAACCTTTCATAGAATGGATCTCTGAGCTCAGCCCAGGTGTGAATTGAATTAGGAGTCAGTGTTCAGTACCAATCTAGAGCCTTGCCTTGAAAAGATGCGGCGAGGAGCCTCAGGGCTACATTCTACACTGTAATACTGTGTACCAGACATACATCTGCCACATCTTGCAAATGTTCTGCTGGCGTTCTTGAGCTGTCTCTAGTAAATTTGGGAATAGCTTTTATGGCCAAAACCAGGATAACACCCCAGACAGTGGGCACTACCAAGGCTATTAAGGGACTTCCAGTGTCCCATGCTACGTAGTTTCTGTTGGCGGCTGACAACATGGTGAGAGGAAAGGGCGGCGAAGATGGGATGGTTACCAGCTGATTTGCGACTTGGATTGTCCCTAGCGGAGGTACTAGTAAACTAGGGTTACCTACAGTTTGGGATCTATTTACAGGCCGATGGCTCATACACCCTCCTAAAATGCAATATCATTAAGCTTAGTCCCACTAGGCGTGCCAAAAAAAGAACAAATTGTTGATGCCAAAATTTGATGAGGTAATAGAGTCTTATGAGAAAATCAATTTAAGGGGGGCCTTTTGCACTAAACTGAGTAACCTCCAGATTTTTAGAGAAGTCAACTTCTTCTATAATGGGGTTTGGAAAGGGAAAAGGAAGCGGATATAATAAAATAAAGTCTAACCTAAGGCGATGCGCCAAAATTTAATGATGACACAATAAATCATAGATTTAAGGGCCTGAATGGTGTTGTTGTGTTCTAAAACATCAGAGACTTAAGGTTATAGCATAGACAATTGATTTATTAACATAAAATAACGTTGCATACATTTTCACTGCCAAGAAGAGTCATTAGACATGATCTAGGTAAGCAAACTTGTATTCAATATATATAGAAGTTCTCAAATGAAGTGTTAAGACAATATAAAGCACAGTTCATAGTTTGATCAACTAGCATGAAAAAATAGAAAGGCCGAACAATTGACAGAGTCTAAAAGTTTTTTGCAATTAAAATAAAATAGTACTAAAGGCCTGACATCTTTTAATAAAACCAGTGTGTCTTTCCCCAGTACCAAGCCATTTCTCATCAACAAAGAAAGTATATATAGCAGGAAAAACTTCCCACCACTTTGGAAAGCAATAATAGAAAAGATCCTACAATCTTCTATAATGATGCCTGAATTGAATATTCCCAAGGCCATTACAATAGGATCGAGCTAGAACACAACATCCAGTCATCCCAGACACAGGTGCATCCTCTGTAATGATGGCGGTGGTCTTAGCTAGACAAGTTTCATCCATTGGTGCGAATGATTATGATAAGCAACAACCAATAGCATTATTTGGTTCATCTAATTCATTGCCCACATAACAGATCCGTTGCTTAGCCACCTGGCAACCTTTTGCTGCCCGCATGAGCCTTTCTCCCATCGCTGCACAGGATTTGTGAAAATGCAACACGTGTCGAATGGTCTAAGAACCTTATCACAATGAAGGGAACGTTCATCAGCTGGGCACAAAAGATGAGTGGCAGCATTTTGCTGCCCGTAGTTGCTAGTTCACCCCTACGTTGAAAGATTTGCGAACGGTTGACACGTAGCAAGAGTCCACTGCAGCTAGAAATTGTGGGGCCCGACAACACCTTTTAGGAACACGAGCTTCATGGCAGCATCTCACAGCCTGATGAGGCATCAAGGAAACAAGAAACAAAAACATCCCGTAGCTGTGACACGTGGAAGCTGTTATGTGACTTTTTCCCCAACAGAAAATAAATCTATTAAATAACCCTTTAGAATTAAAAAGGGGGAGAAAAATAAAGGACATTATAATCCTTTGCTAAAAAGAGAGATTAAAGAATATGCATAAATATTCTTTAAAAGCGAAAGCCTAATTATTTATTTAAATAATTGTTAAAAAGGAAACTTTTGTGAAAGGGTGTGATGATTTGGAAACCACCCCTTAAAATATATATAAATCATTTGTGTGAAACTTGAAAAAGGAAAGACATGAAATAAAAGAGGAAAATCAAGTGGAGCACATTGAGGGAATAGGGTTCCAGGTTAGTAGGTTGTGAGTAGGATGGAGAAGGGGCACTCCTATAGTGGGTGTCCAACCTGGGGTACAAGTGCGTGCACTCAGAATGGTCCTGACCAGGGCATGGTTTTGTGGCACGAGTGTTGAGCATTGTTCCAGTAGAACCAACACTCATGTAGAGCAGCAAAGTATGCTTTCCTCCCAGACTGCTCACAGATTGAAGAGGCTGAACCAGGGACCATTCCAGTAATAGTTGGGGATTTCTTCTGCACATTTCAAAGATAAGTGTTAATATTGATAAATTGTCTGAGCAATAAATTTGTTTTAAACCCTTTGAGTTTTTTTTTTTAATTAATAATTTATTTACAACATGATTTAATGTATTTGAGTGAAATTGTTG
The DNA here is from genome assembly GCA_007258455.2 of Sequoia sempervirens. Classification (NCBI taxonomy): domain Eukaryota; kingdom Viridiplantae; phylum Streptophyta; class Pinopsida; order Cupressales; family Cupressaceae; genus Sequoia; species Sequoia sempervirens. The sequence continues at coordinate 12,602 of VDFB02352673.1, forward strand.
ATCAATTCATTATATGCAATTTAATTTCTAAATTGAGCTTTAAATATTATATTAAATTTTTGTATGAAATTTTATTTTTTTAATCTATAGAAATCAATTTAAAACATTGCATTTAAATTTGGGAATTAATCTCATTTCATTTGGTATCAGAGCCTTATCGATCCAATTACTTGGTTGGATTTATTGTTGCAAATAGATATATTAAAATAAAACCTTATATACCTTAAAATTTAGGTTGCATTTATTTTTTACAAAATAGATAAAAAGTTACTATTAAATCCTTTCATTAACTAATTACCTCTCATTTAAGGTAAATCAATTTAGGGTTTCATAGCACATTTAACATTCACTTAAGAATTGGTTTAAATATACAAAGTTATCAATTGTTTTTACTTAAGTTGCATTCAAAGAATAATAATAATAAATTACCCATAGATACCTCTTCAATTACTCTATTCATAAAATTACCAGGATTTATTTAAATTTGATAGTTACCTTATCTATAATTTTACAGTTAATTGATTGAAATAACTTTTTTGAATTTTTTTCACTCCAAGAATAAAATTTCTTTTATGCATACACACAAAGATATTTGGTTTCTTTAATTCACAGAGCATAATTACCCCTAAGATTTCACTCAATTACCTCTACAACTTACCTAAGAGCTCTTTAGTAGGATTTATATTGATTGTTTTTCATGGGATTATAGTAATTGATTTTTGCACCTATTAATACACATTTGTCACAGGCTGTGACAGTTACTAAGCTACCAGGACTTAGAAGATCTTGAAACAAAAGTACATGTAACTGTTTGAGAGGATTATAGTTTATAAGAAAATGATTATTAGATCTTGCACATGTAAGAAAATTTTGCAGCGATTGCGTGCCTTCATCCAATTGTTGCATCTAGGTCAATTTGTATGACCACTTTGACTTTTCCATTTAGAAAACTACAATATTCCTTAATCATTGACCATAATCAATGGTCTAGATGCACTGGGCATTGATATCAATGTCACTGATGGATTGGAAAATAGTGGAGTGTATGATTTAATTTACCAATCACCTGCAATCAATGAAATGTTGCTAAGTAGCCACATTGGAATTTGCTTTAACCTCAATCATACCTCTCTCAACCGTAACAATAGATACGTCAAAGGTACCTCCTCCAAGGTCAAAGACTATAATTTTTCTTTTTCCTTCCTCCAATGAAGCAAAACCATAAGTTATTGCTGTAGTCGTGGGTTCATTAATGATCTACATCACATTAAGCCTCGCAATCCTACCAGCATCTTTAGTTGCTTGCTTCTGTGAATTGTTAAAATAAGCAGGCACAATAATCACAACATTCTTCACATCACACTGGAGGTATTGTTCAGCTATCATTTTCATTCTCATCAACACCATGGACTTTTCTTCGGCAAAAATAATAATAATAAACTTCACGTTGCCACTGTATTTTGGATGCAAACATGTTACACCTTTAGCCCAATCAAGATCAGACATATCAATAACCTTTGAAAAAATCTCCACATTGGACACAATTGTATTGATATATGGACACATTGGTATATTGGAAGATAAATTCCTCTTCTCCCAAGTTGTTCTGCCAATCTGCATATTGCCATTACGTAGGAGTCAAGAACAAAAAGAATCACTTAAATCATGAGTGATTCCCAATATCAAGTCAAGAACGAATTTTCCACATTGATCCAGGCGTAGTGAATTTTTAAATTTTAATGACCTACCAGCATCTCACCTATTGTTACAAGTTTCTTCTATTCCCCAGAAAGTTCTCTCCTGATTTGGTCACTGACTATGGTATCTCCACATATATCAAGGTCTTCTTCGAAATCACCAAACCTTAAAATTTTATTTTGTTCAAATAATCATAGTATTCCTTGGAGCCTCACTATACCACACCATCAATGAGATTTGACATTGTGAAGGAAGAAACAATGGATATTGTATCAATGAGGAATCTTGGTTTGGTTTTATGAGAAACAAAATCATTATGCCTGTATGCCTTAATATGGCCTCTTTGCTAGTTACTAAGCCAATCAAGCACAAAAGGGATAATGATACAATCACTTTAGTAGTACCAAACTCAAAAATTTACTTTTATTTGTATTCAACCAGTAGCCTCTTGTATAAGGATGTTGTCTCGAGAATAAAATTAGTCAATTAAGTATTTGTAATGGTAAAACTTGGTCTTTTATATTAATTTTCTTTTGGTTTTGTGTCTATTTTGAGAGAGCGTTTTCACTATAGTTGATATGTCTTTAAAATTGATATCGTGATTTATTACACATCTATTTTAAGTTACATTGTGGGCCCATAACCCATAGGTCCTTGGATTCACATCTTAAACTTGGAATATTGACATTGTGTTTGGAATATGTTGGTGAGAATAAAACCATCTTATTATAAGATATGAAACCAAATAGACTATATTATCACCAAACATGAGGACATGCCAATTTTTGCAAGGGTAGAAAACACCTCTAATTAAAAATAACAATAACACTCATTGCCCTTTCATAGTGTAAAAAAATAGGTGTATAGTTATGCCATATATGTGGGTTAGATTGACCAAAAATGAGCTGTCACATTAGATTTTTTTGCAATAAGTCCTCTTGAATTATTTGTCCCAAAATAACACATAGCCTTATAATTAACACCTATCTTTACGTATAATATATTTTCTTCCTTTTAGCTTGCAAGTCCTAAATATAGGTTTCAAATTCCTCATAATTATTTAATTATTGAAGAAACAACACATATTCTTTGTCATAAACATTTTGATTAGTCTTAAACCCACCATTATTGATTTTGATTGTTTTTTATAAACATAAAAGTAAACACCATGATAGTTATATAACACATTCTAGAATGGATATTACGTAATATGCGTAGTGAACCCTTGGGTAATATGTCATCTTATAAATGGACTCAATTAGATATTTATATCTAGGAATTCTTGACTAATAATTCAACCTTGTGACATAGATATAAGATCATAGTGAATTATTACCCATACTTAGTGGGTGCTTAATGTTGTGATCTATCATGTGTTGGAGTTTGTGAATTTAAATAGATCAAGCATAGCATTTTAATAAAAAATTATTTCAATATCTAACTTAGTTTTAAATGTTGGGGATTCAATAATATTAATATCTGTAGACATGAAAAATTAACATTGTGCATTCAATCAGGTTCATTCATTAACTAAACTAGATTTCACATTAGGTCCATTCATCAATTAATTAGGTTCACCTTCATCCATTCATCAGGTAATCTCATTAATTTTCATCTCCTAAGGCCATTCATTCAAAATTAAATAAACATTATCATCAACCTTTTAATAAAATAAATCAAGCTTCCATTTAATTAAATCATAATGCATATTCCATCCTTTTTTTATTTAAATAAATCAAATATTTAAGTCCTAAAAGTTAAAATCATCCTAATTAGCATTAAGCTAACCTAATCCTAATTAGCCTAACCTAATCACCCATCAAATCCTCTAGATATCTCCACTTGCACAAATAAATCAATTTATTGATTTATTAAAACCCTTATTTTCACTCAACATGGCATTTATGGGGAATATTCCCTTAAGTTTGAAAAACATGACAAGTTGACTTGTCCCTCCAACATTGCATTTATTTTCTCATTTTCTTGTCCCCCTCTCAAAATTTATTGCCCAAATTTGAATTTGAAACTCCGGCACACTTCCCAAATCTTGCACATCCCTTGGCCTATCACCACTTGACAAGTGGCCTCTTCTCATTGGTGGATCTTTAGTCCCACATTCACCCATTTGGCCAATATCTCATCAAGAAAATCTATAAATGAAGGCCTTAATCTCCATCAACTCATCCACAATTTTCATGCAAAGTCACTCTCTTAGTTTGAGAACTGATTTTTCTCTTCATCTCCATTGCATCTCACTATTTTAAACTTTTGAGCAAGGATTGGGAAAGAGTCATTTGCACATTTGACACCAATCCAGTATGGAATAGGTATTTGTTGTTGTTTTCAAAATTCTTTAGTTTTCTCTTGTCATGTATTGCATTTGGAAGCATTCACAAGGTATTTCGTAGGAGTATTCTTGAGAGATTTGTAGGTACTAACCCATGTTTGAAGTTAAGTGTTTGCAAATTTTAAAGGCACTCACATGTGGCGCTAGAAGGAGGGAAAAATTATAGTCTATTTTTGTTTATTTCATTTGATTGAAACTCTACAGGGTTATTATATCTCTTATTATAGCTCATTGTAGGAATTCATAAAACTCAGTATCTGTGTTGTATGTAGCATATGATTTGATTGACTAAATATGTCTATTTGATGCCATTTTTTCACATTGGACACAATTTTAGGTAGCTAGTTTGCAAAATATAATTGCACTCATGGCGCTAAAGGTGTCCAGAAAACTAACTCTTTTTTATATAGCTCTATTAGACATTAGCTTTACATTCTTCAATCTGTTCATCGTACTTTTTCTTGGGCTATCCACAAACTAGCATTCTAGATACAAAGGCATCAATATCAAGTTGTCAATCTCTGTTGCAAATAATCCCACACACATTTTAGATACAAAGGCATCAAAAAATAAATAAAAATAGGAACACAGTCTTTAGCACTGCTAGAGTCATACGCCTCCTTCTGGTTTACGTAGGTTACCTAAAAAAGAAAAACCTTCTAGGTGTAGTGTTCTTTAATCAGCTCAATAACTAGGAACATGAATTCCTCTACTCAGGGATTGAACATCACAACTGGCAATCATGACCTACTAAAGAACCTCATTTAATTATCAACCCAAGGACGTAAACTTGAAATGGGACAGCACAAGATATGCACTAATCACCCTTCCAGACATACATGATTCCTAAAATGCCTTATACTGGAATTTCAGTACTAGAAACAACTTTATTATTTAATTTTTCTTGGAAATGAAAAATTCGAAAGACAACCTATTCTGCTCCTAGTGGTTGCAGGAATAGTTGACAGTTCTGTGTTTCTACTAGCTACAGGAACAGTCACATTAACTTCTATGAAGGGAAATGCAGCTATTCTAACTTGCAGAATAAAAGCATGGATAGTTCCCTAAGTGGGCCCCCTTAGGTAGTGCCAAAAGCAAAAAAAAAATTAGGTGAAAAACTTCATAAGTTTTATTGATTCAATGCAAACAAGTATATGGCACAATCTCTTGGATGAATTTCTAAGATTGAAAGTGTGTTACAATAGCGATTTTTTTTCAGCCTCTTCTCTGAAGGAGAATGGGCTATTTATTGAAAAATTATCCTAACTACTAACCAACCTTCCCTTATAAAACGGGAGGCATTTATTACATTTAACCAACTTAAATAAAGAGGTGAATGACAATGTAAGAACTAATTCAAATTGGTTTAGCAGTCTTAAAGCGCCATCATCCTGGATTCATGCACCACCAAGATGCTTGGCCTAGATTTCTAGAGCACTCTCCCTGCATGGCGGATGAGTTGAAATTGTCTCCTCATCTTTTGTTTTTGAACCAATCTTTATGGATTTGGTCTTCAATTCTTCAAGTGGAAATTGAATTCCCTTCCTTCAATCATGGTACCTGCAAAATATCTCGCCATCTTTTCCTGAGGAAGAAAGTTATCTCAATACGTTCATCCTTTAAGACAATCCATTACTTTATTTATCCATTCATTAAGTATTAAACTAAGGCAAACATTGTTTCAGATATGGCTGCAGGAATTTTTGGTAGTGGAGGCTGCAGGAAGGTTTATGATCACAAAGAGCCATAAAGTATTTATTAGACTAATAAAAAATTAAAGGTAATAATCATGGGACTTCTTATCACAATTTACTCATCATATTTAAGTCATAAAAAGGTCTATATCCTATCCCATAAATAGACTGAATGTTTGTTTTAGCATAATAAAAATAACAAAGTATTTATAAAAGTATGATCAAAATGTGCCAAAGACTTGGATCATCACTCCCCTCAAACAACTACTTGTTGGACCCTTCAGCAAGTCTAGCATTCTTTCTTCTAGAAAACTTTCTCAGATCTGCACTCAGTTGCTGTCCACATTTGCCATTCTAAAAACTCTAGAAGTGAGCTCGCATTGCCTGCAGTCTTTGCCATCTATTATCTTCAGAACTTCTGTTATAAGTGTTGTTATCCCCCTGTATGGCCAATAATGGCCATAGGAGAATAGGCGGTTGCATAACCAAGGGAAACCAATTCTCCTTCTTTGTTCTGGCATTCCTCATGTACCTCTCTTCCCTTCTAGTTGCTGCATACAAGGTATTGGGAGTATGTGGTTCTACTTTCTTTAATTGAAATGAAAGATGCTCCCATTTGTTTTGAATGTTCAGGGTTGTAGCATTAAAATCACTGTTTATAATTTGGGAGTATTGAGAAAATACCTCTTGTTTTAGAGGCTCAATCAATGGCCTGGCTCTTTCATCTCTCCACAATTTCTTCCAATCAAAGTAAATACCCATTCCATTTCTAGATTCATTTCTTACAGACAATGGCATATTTACTTCATCATGCATATGGCTATCAAATTGTTCTCCTCTACTTATTTCATTGGTGATCCAGGAGATTAGAGCACTGATAGGAATATCACTGACATAACATAAGGGATTCCATTCCTTATCCTGGGATACAACCAAATTGTGCAGATAAAATTCACATAGAAGGTTCCTGATGTGTAGAGGTGAATCCCTGTATGCTTCATAAAATTCCTCAGAGGTATCTAAAGAAGGATTCTTACCTTTCCAGACTCTAATTAGTTGGAAGTTCAAATACAGATCCTTGAGATACATTGCGTAGAAAGGTGAAGGTGCACGACATTGCATCAGCTGTGGAACAAGCTCTACCAACTAGTTGAGAGTGTCTTTTAAGTTAGCAATTTCTAGATTCTTATTCTGGATTACCCTTTGTAGTCTCTCAATTTCAAGTGCAGAAGCAGTCTATTGTTGCTAAAGTTATTGAAAACATGTCATTCCTACAACAAAGTTTGTGACATGGAGTGGTGGTCTATGATTATAGCACACCGCAGGTGTCTCATGTACTTCTTCAAACACATCCACCTTATCTTGCTCTTCTTCTGATGGAAACACAACTGGCTCTTCCTCCTTCTCATCACATTCCATATCTTCCTGTAGCTGCTTTGCAATGGCAGCCAAATTATTCAAGCCAACCCCTTTAGGTGTACTCACAACCTCCTCAATAACAGGTTCTTCTTCTCTCAGTTCAGGACTGGAAAGATCTGAAGGTAGTGCGGCAGGAGTAGTATTAAGTGATTGATGGGATGCCTGGTTTTGAAGCCTAGAGCTCCTTCTTATGGAAGTAGGAACTGTTTTATGCTTTTTGGAAGGTTTTGCTGTAGGAACAGAGAAGTTTCCCTTTTTCTTTCTTTTTATAGGCTCATGGGTTGCTACAACAGGTGACTTTCCTTTCCTATCCTTGGGAGATGACTCATGAATTTTGATAGGACCTTGTGCTAGATGCTTGGGAGTTCTTTCAAAAAGAGGAACATCATCCTGTGAATTGGATGATTCCTGAGAAGAGGACATAGCAACAGAGGTTTGGCCTATGGACTGGGAATTTCGTTGCTTAAAGGTAAGAAGTTTACCCCTAGGTCCTACATTTATAATTTCAGGGTTGAATGAGACCGTGAATTCCTCCCAGGTCATTCCTAATGTGTCTTGAATGGATTTTTCAACAAGTAATTTAATAAGGCAGTGGTGAGATACAGAGTTAACCCTACCCTTTTTAAATTCAACAGCATTGTTGGATAGCAAATTGTAAAGAAAGTCGGGAATATTCATCAACAATCTATGGCGTAAATGAGACAAAATTTTGAAGTAATGAGAATGTAGGATTGAAAACCTACCTTCACAGGTTATGTATTTGATGATATACCCTGCCCGTGACATCCAGTCCTACGGCATACTCATTCTTTACACACCTTTCTTGTCTACCCATAGAGGAGGGTCATTTGGCCGAGTGAACTCAGCCCTGGCGCTTCTTGCATCTCTTCCTTTGGGAAATGGTTCTCTAACTTGAGGTAATCCTGTTACCTTATCAATTCTATCAATTGGTGCATTGATTGTTATGCCTATAACTTTTGCTTCCCCATCATGAATGTCCTTGTGAATTCCTCTGCAATGTCTGTATTAAAAGTTCTGAGCTTTAGGAAGTAATTGAGCCACCCATATTGCCTGAATAGTGGCACATGTAGCACATCCTGCAACAGGATACTATGGTCTGTAGGCTCATGTCGAATCGGCTGACCTCCCATTTCCTTGGTTTTCTGTAATTAAATGTGTTAAGCAATGCTCACCTGGATTTTCCAACTGAACTTCCTGTAACCCAATTAATGAACCCTTCTGCAATTCTATAGCACTCTGCCCCTCCCCTCAACTGAAACTTTTGAACCTCTTTTCAAAAGTGACAGAAAAATAGGGAAAATAATGTGATCATGCAATCTTTTTAGGGAGAGAGTAATCATGGATAATCGGAATGCATTTAGGTTCATTATTGTAGGAAGGAAAGACTGTTTGATCATTAATTATAGGTTTCATATATTGAGGGTTCTTGACAACTGACGGGACAAGCTTATGGCGGCAATAATAAGGACGTGGTGAAATAATATCATAGAAAAATGTGCTCAATCGTGCGAATGAGCAAAAGGAAATGGCAACCATATAGGAAATTATTCATGCTAATTAATACTAAATTAAATGTAATAAATAAAGTAACAAAAGCAACCTTAAAGTGAAGTGGAGCGTACCTAGAGAGAATCTCCATAATTATCTGATGTGGCCTCCTTCTTCATTGTAATACGTGACACGAAGAAACATGGATGATATGGGAAATGATAGGTGGATGATGTGGAAGAGAGAGTGTGAGTACAGATTGTGGATGAAGTGAATGAATGAAATGGGGATCTTATTAGATAACCCCTTTATTATGATTTGGTATGCACTTTTATGCATGGCCCGAGAATTTGAGCCTAGGTTCAATTCCTTTGGCTGCAGAATTGCTGCTATCCTGCTCAATTTTGAACTATCTTAGAAATGTTTCCTTGTCAATGGGTTTAGAATAGAGCTTTAGGCGATGCCCATTGACTAGTAGTTTGAATCAGACCTCATCAATGGTCCTTAATTGAACAACACCATTGGTGAATACCTCCTCTATCTCATATGGACCCAACCATCTGGTTTGTAGTTTTCCTGGACTGTCCTTATATCGTGAGTCATAAAGCAGAGCCCAATCTCCTGCTTTGAATTTTTTTCCTTGATGTATTTATCATGCCACCTTATTCTCTGATTTTGTATCATCGTAGTGTGATGCAGGGCATTCTTTTAGAGCTCATCCAGAGCATTGAGCTACATGACTTTGTCCTTTTGTGCATTTGTTAAATCTATGTCCATCTCTAATGCTATTCTTAGAGTCTTATGTTTGAATTCTATTGGCATCACAGCTATTTTACCATTCACCATTTCAAAAGGTGTATATCCTGCAGTAGTCTTCCAAGTAGTACAGTAGGCCCATATAGCTTCTGGTAACCTTGCGGCCTAGTCCTTCTTATGCAAATTTATAGTTTTAGTCAAAATGGCCTCTATGTCCCTATTGGTGACCTCAACCTGGCCATTGGCCTGGGGGTGACAAGGAGTTGATTTCCTGTGTCGTATGTTGTATTCATTTACTAGGGCTGTGATAAGTGTAGAAGTGAATTGTGCTCTCCTTGATCTGTCACTATTTTCCTAGGGACACCAAACTTGGTGAATATTTCCTCATAGAGGAATTTAGCTACTTTATTATCCCTAGCATGTTTCATAGGTTTAGCCTCTACCCATTTTGTCACATAATCTGTGCATACAAGGATGTAGGACTTACCTTTGGAAGGTGGATCAATTGGTCCTACAAAATCCAGTCCCCATTTGTCGAAGGGTGTAACGACAACTTGTAGAAATAGAGGCATCTCATCAAATTGAGTTGGTCTTCCCATCCTTTGGCATCTGTCACATCTCTTGATATATTTAGCTGCATCTCTATGCAGAGTTGGCCAATAGTAGCCAGTATTTAAAATTTTCATTGTTGTTCTTTTGGCAGCAAAATGTCCACCACATGGCTCATCGTGGCTTGCATGTAGTATATCGTGAATGTACTCCTCTTGTACACATCTCCTCATAACTTCATCTGGCCCTGTATAAAACATGCAATCTACAATCCAAGAAAATTTTAAGCTTTTCTCTACTAATAATCTTTTTTCCTTAGGGGAGAATTGAGGAGGAGTTCTTCCTATGGCCAGATAATTTGCTGTATCGACATACCATGGGTGAATAACCTTGATTGTAAATAGGTGCTCATCAGGAAAGGAGTCTTCAATAAGTGCAGAGTCATCTTGCCTTTGAATTCTAGAAAGGAAATCAACAAGCACGTTGGCTTTACCTGGCTTGTCCACAATTGTAATGTCAAATTCCTGCATCAACAATAACCATCTTGCCAGTCTCTTGGATATTGAGCTTTTGTTCATGAGATACTGGATTCTTGCATGATTAGTGTGGCCAAATATCTGATAACCAGTGATGTAATGCTTGAATTTATTGAGGACATAGATGATCACCAACATTTCTTTTTCTGTAATAGTGTAGTTTAATTCAGCCCCTTGCATATTTTTGCTTATGTAGTAGAGTGCATGTTTTGTTGAACCATCCTTCTGCCCTAACACTGCTCCAATGGCATAATCCAATGCATCAGTATGAATATGAAATGGAAGTGACCAATCAGGTCCTTTCAGAACAGGTGCCTATGTAAGGGCAACTTTTAAATCAAGGAATATTTTTTCACATTCCTCTGTCCAAGAAAAATTTGCATCTTTCTTCAACAGACTGTATAAGGGGCCTGTTGTTTGGCTGAAGTCCTTGATGAATCTTCTATAGTATCCAGCATGGCCTAGAAAGATGCTTACTTCTTTCTACTTGGCAAGAAAGGGTAGATTAGAGATGACCTCAATCTTAGCAGGATCAACCTGTATTCTTGTAGTAGAAATATAGTGACCAAGCACTATTCCCTCCTGCATCATCATGAAGCACTTTTGACTATTCATCAATAGGTTGTGATCTTCACATCTTTGTAGTACTTTCTTCAAGTTGTCTTGAGCTTCCTCAAATGTTGTACCATAAATAGTAAAGTCATCCATGTATATTTCCATACAATCATATGAGATGTCTGAGAAGATACTTATGACTGCCCTCTGGAAAGTTGCAAGTGCATTACAGAGATCAAAAGGAAAAACTGAATAGGAAAATGTTGCCCAAGGGCATGTAAAAGTAGTATTTTCTTGATCCTCAGGAGCAATCTTGATTTGATTGTACCCACTGAAGCCATCCAAGAATGAGAAGTGCTTTTTCTCAGCTAAATCATCTAGAACTTGATTAATGAATGGAAGAGGAAAGTAATCTTTCTTTGTTGCCAAGTTGAGCTCTCTGTAATCTACACATACCCTCCATTTTCCTCCTTTCTTAGGAACAATAACCAATGGGGAAACCCACTGACTATCTGAAATTGGGTAGATAAAGCCAGCTGTTAACATTTTCTATAATTCTTCTTTAACAATTTCTCTCAAAGCTGGATTGATTCTTCTTTGAGGCTGTCTGATAGGTCTGAACTCACTATTAATGTATATGTGATGTGTACAGAGTTTTGGGTCTAAACCCTTCATGTCACCATATTCCCAAGCAAAAGCTGACTTATGACTGGTAAGCATTTTGACCATAGATTCTTGTTGGTCACTGGTGAGGTTTTTATTGATTCTCAAGGTTTTTCCTACAGCTACCTCAACTTGGGAGGTTACATCTACCATAGATACTTCAGAAAAAAAATTGGCATTTCTACCTCATGGGGTAGCAAGGTGTGTAAGCAGTCAGTTGTTGTAGGATAATGAGCTGATGTAGGCAAAGGAAGAATGGTCTACAAGGAACATGGATTTTTTTCACAATGAAAGTATTCGGTACCACAGTTATTCAACAGGATATTACATAGTATACCTTCTTCTTCTTGTTGTGTAATGAAAGGCTCTCTAGTAATCATCATTAAATTGGCCACAAAGTTCACTTCCTCGTCTTCTCCCAAATTTGGCCAAACAACCTCTCTAGACTCAAGTTGGGGCAGGGCTGGAGAATAGAGGGTAAGCTTCTTTGTGCTAAACCCACCAGATATTGTCATGTTACCTGACCTACAACCAATGTAAGCATCAACAGTAGCCAACCAAGGCCTTCTAAGTATGTTAGGGTATCCCCCCAATGATGCCTTTGCAGATAAGACCATAAAGTCAGCAGGGTACTCCCAGGAATCCAAGGTGACTACCAGCTCTTCAACTACCCCATCAGGTTTGGCAGTTGAGCTATCAACAAGCTGTAATATTGTAGATGTAGCCCTTAGGTCTAAAATATTAAGTTTTACAACCAGGTCCTTTGTCATGACATTGATAGTTGCACCAAGATCTACTAAAGCATTCTTAATTTGCAACCCATTAAAATTGATCTCCACAACAGGGCTTCCTGGATCTAAATATTTTGGGAGGCTAAGCTTCCCTAGCATTAAGTCAGAGAGTTGGCTTATGACATGGACAATTTGAGGGTCTTTCTTTTTCCTCCCCGGTTTCTTCAAACATGCCTCCTTAATGGCCTTGCTATAGATAGGTACTTCTTTGATTGCTTGGAACAAGGGAATTTTCACACATATATGCTTTAGCTGGTCAAGGATGTCAAAGGTAGGTTCCTCTTGTTTTTTTACATTTTCACCTTCCAACCTTTGTGGGAAAGGAGGGGACACTTTATCAGATGCCTTAGGTAATGATGGAATCTGAACTAGCTCATTTGGTTGGGCTTGGTCATTGGTATCTTCTTCTTGGTCAGTCTCCTCAAATGGAAATTCTGAGATTATGGGAGGAGATGGTGTGGGAAACACAGTTCTTGAACGTAAATTAATATTATTCAGGTTAAGAGCATAGGCAGGATGATGACTAGGATCAGCAAAATAAACTTGTTGTTGCTGCTGCAGTTGCTGGTTATTTGGATTGGGTGCTACCTGAGCAGGTAGTTGGGTTGGATTTGGATTCTAACCTTGATTAGCTACAAGAGGTGGTATAATGGATTGCTGTTGCGATTGTTGCAAGAAACCAGTGGGTGGATTTGACCATTGCTGGCCTCCTCTCCATTAGTTAGACTGCTGCCAATTCCCTTGCGGAGGCTGCCACTGATTTCAATGTGGTGATTGCCAATTCCCTTGTGAGGATTACCAACAGTTTTGCTGGGAATTTGGCCAAGGGTTATTCCACTGAGGCTGGGAGTATGTCCAATAGTTTGGAGGGTACTGGTTTTTCCATTGACTATTATATGAACCAAAATTTTGCAAAGGGTCCTAAGGCATACCTTGTCTTGGGGCCCATGGCCTGCAATGAGCAACAAAGAACACTTCCTCCTCTCCTTCAATGGTTTTGAACTCAGTAGGGAGATGTTGTACCTCCAAATTGGCCACTGCTTTGCATCAGCAGTCTTTCTTTCTTTGACGGCAGTGGGGGCAATATTCAGCTAACATTGCCTCAGCTTCCTCTTTCTTCCTTCTAGCTTCCATAGTATCCAGTTGAGTAGCTACCTCATTGATGATATCTTGCTTGAAGTTAGACAAGAGATTGGTAATCTCCACTTTAGATACTCCAGAGCCACTTCCTTTTATAGAAGAAGGTCTAAACCCCCTTCCCTTCTTTACAGCTACTCTGGAGTAATTGAGATAGATTTTCTTGATATCATCCCAATCACTTTGGGTGACATCACCTCCTGCCATGAGGTCAAGGGCCTCCATGCAAGTATCATTGACTCCCCTTAAGAAGAGAAGTTTTTGAGATTCCTCATTCAGCTCATGATGAGTATTCTTCTGCACACTAAACAAGAATCTTGACACATAATCCTCCAAGGTTTCATCCTCCTTTTGTGACATTTTGAAGATGTCATCTCCTCTCAGATCATTTCCTCTACAATACTTTTTATATTTACTCAAGAACAAAGTCTTCATGTCATCCCAAGTGTTAGCTACATTGCTTCCCAATCCCATGAACCATCTCAAGGCTGCCTCCTTTAGAGTAGAGGGAAACAATTTCAGCTTGTGTGCTACAGTTGTATAGTCATAGCTTCTACAAAGGATTTCAAATTCAAACAAGAAGGTATGAGGGTCCCCAATAATAAGTCCATAGAACTTTGGCAGTAAGGAGGCAGGGATGTTCTTGAGGTTATTATTGTCATGTAGGTCAGGGATTGAAAATGGAAAAATAGGATTTGCTATTCTTGGTTGTATTCTTGGATTAGCTCCTAGTTGATGAACTACAAGAGCAAGTGGATTATTTGATTTTGTTCCTTCGGATAGGTTAAAGCTTAGTTCAGAGTAAGAAGATGAAGTAACTAAGTCTTGGCCAACATCCAGATATGAGTCATCTTGGAATAGGTTTGGTTCAATCTCTTCAATATCTATGCTCCTAGGAAGGAATCTTCCAAATTGGTCTCTTCTTCGATGTATACAACAAAAGTAAACTAACTATAGAGATGCTGGAATGCAGAATTCTAAACTAAAAGTACTAAGAATGAAATCTTAAACTCCTTACTAGCATGCCTATAATAGGTTCTTAGTTTGACACCATCCCCGGCAACGGTGCCAAAAATGTAGTGTTCTTTAATCAGCTCAATAACTAGGAACATGAATTCCTCTACTCAGGGATTGAACATCACAACTGGCAGTCATGACCTACTAAGAACCTCATTTAATTATCAACCCAGGGACATAAACTTGAAATGGGACAACACAAGATATGCACTAATCACCCTTCCAGACATACATGATTCCTAAAATGCCTTATACTGGAATTTAAGTACTGGAAACAACTTTACTAGTTTAACTTTGCTTGGAAATGAAAAACTTGAAAGATAACCTATTCTGCTCCTAGTGGCTGCAGGAATAGTTGACAGCTCTGTGTTTCTACCAGCTGCAGGAACAGTCACATTAACTTCTATGAAGGGAAATGCAGCTATTCTAACTTGCAGAATAAAAGTATGGACAGTTCCCTAAGTGGGCCCCCTTAGGTAGTGCCAAAAGCAGACAACAGATTAGGTGAAAAACTTCATAAGCTTTATTGATTCAATGCAAACAAGTATATGGCACAATCTCTTGGCTAAATTTCTAAGACTGAAAGTGTGTTACAATAGCAATTTTTTCCAGCCCCTTCTCTGAAGGAGAATGGGCTATTTATTGAAAACTGATCCTAACTACTAACCAACCTTCCCTTATAAAACAGCAGGCATTTATTACATTTAAACAACTTAAGTAAAGAGGTGAATGACAATGTAAGAACTAAGTCAAATTGGTTTAGCAGTCTTAAAGTTCCATCATCCTGGATTCATGCACCACCAAGATGCCTGGCCTAGATTTCTGGAACACTCTCCCTGCATGGTGGATGAGTTGAAACTGTCTCCTCATCTTTTGCTGTTGAACCAGTCTTTATGGATTTGGTCTTCAATTCTTCAAGTGGAAATTGAATTCCCTTCCTTCAATCATGGTACCTGCAAAATATCTCGCCATCTTTTCCTGAGGAAGAAGGTTAGCTCAACACGTTCATCCTTTAAGACAATCCATTACTTTATTTATTCATTCATTAAGTATTAAACTAAGGCAAACATTGTTTCAGATATGGCTGCAGGAAGTTTTGGTAGTGGAGGCTGCAGGAAGGTGTATGATCACAAAAAGCCATAAAGTATTTATCAGACTAATAAAACATTAAAGGTAATAATCATGGGACTTCTTATCACAATATACTCATTATATTTAATTCATAAAAAGGTTTATATCCTATCCCATAAACAGACTGAATGTTTGTTTTAGCATAATAAAAATAGCAAAGTATTTATAAAAGTATTATCAAAATATGCCAAAGACTTGGCTCATCACTAGGTATGTGTGGTACAAGTCATATGTCTCCTCTTGCTAGCTTTAACTCTATGATTGAATCACCTCAATAAATATGCTTGTAGGCCCGTAAGAAAATACATCAAAGAAAATGTCATCTCGTGGAACCCATTGATTGCTATAGACATAGATCCAGAATTGTGGTTGAAGCGGTTGGAGGTAGTATTAATGCCTCAACATCCTAACATAACTGGCTTTAGCTCGGTGGAGATGAGAAGTATAAGAATGGGTCGCGTGGGTAGCAATCTGTAGACGCAAGTAAACTATTAAGTATTAATACACCCATGTCTAGAGGCAGATAAGTGACAGGTGGAGAACTTTGTAATAAAGAATAAAAAAAGTATGTCCCCTATAGCCATGGTTGGTACTACTTCTCTATGATCTGCAGTAGGCTCATTATGGCCTCGACAATGATTAATGAATTCAATAAATCCTAGATAAATGCATGACAAAATCTCTCTATGGAGTTGTATTTAGATGACTCGTATGTTTAAGATAACATACATTTGGGAGAGAGGGGCCATGGCAGCTGTCCTTGATTTGTCACGAGTTGTCCATGTAATCTTATTTATGTATATATATTAGTAATTTCATGATGAAGATTAGGTATGATATCTATTTTCATATCACATTACACTTTCATTACACAATAAAAGCCAAGAAAAGACTAGAACAAGTTGAATCCTTGAAGCGCAAACTTTGTTATCTTTCAACTTGGTGTTCTTGGTGAGTTCATTAAAGCGCTGCAATAATTATCCCCATTTTTTTCTAAAGTCTTGTAATTCCACATTTCAATATTTATCATTCTATATTCCAATGCTGATCCAGTTGCTTGGTAGATTAATCATTTACTAAATGTTGTCATATCTGTTTTTGTTTTTTGGAATTATCATTTCCATTCTTTAAAAGTGCATGATAATTATTGATTTATTGTCTTTGATTTTGGCACGTGAAGGCTGTGGATGGGAATATTTATAGCACAAGTATTTATGATATTTGAAATGTTGGCTTTAAGTACTATTGACAGATTTAGAGAAGAAAAGAGGTATTCGCCCTCTTACTTATCTAGTTTTGCAAAGTTGAGGAAAAGCAGTATTCTCATTGGATTTTCAGTTGTTTGAATCTCCAACCTTTTCAATAAGATTATGCTTTTAGAAATCTAAGGTCAAGCACTCTGATTGCTAAAAAATTGTCAAACTTTTGACATTTTTTGGTGAAATTGGATTTTTTGAAAAGAAAGACTCTCATTTTAGTTTGGTAAGAACAAGTTACTTGTGAGGGAAGTTTTTTATTTTTTTATTTTTTACAAATTGTCTTGCTTTAATGTGCTTTGAAACTTTGGAAAATAATATCTTTATTATTATTTGAAATCATTTATACTTGAATGCTTGGGAAGCGAATTTAATTAACTTAGTTTTCATATAATTGTCTTTTGTTTAAATAGGAAAAGGAAAACGATGAAGGTACAAAGGAAAGCGCAAGGTACAAAAGAAAACAAAGGATAGAAAAAGGTACAAATGAAGGAAAGCAAAGAAAATGAGGCTAACGAAAGAGAAGGTGAAACGAAGAAGAAAAACAAAAGGAGGAGAATGAAGATGACATTTTGGGAAGATTAAAGTGTTTGTTTTAAACACTTTTCACGAAATTGTTTATCTTTTCATTTTAGGGCACTAATTTTCATTTGGGTTTAAAAAAGAACACTTTGATTTTTTTATTGCAAAGGGTTAAAATTGAAACTTAGACACCTAATAGATTTCAATTTGGGCTAAAATTGGACAAGCAACTTCACACTCGACATTGGTGTTTTAAAACAAATCAAAACCATTGCTTTGAAGGACAAGATGAATGTGTGCCTTTATTGTTTTGTATTTATTTACACAAAGTAATATCATCAAAAGATGTATGGGCTTCTCTCGCACCTCACAATGGTCTTGAGAATCAAAAGGCTTTTGGTGACATTAAATTGTGTAAATAATTTCCCATACACACTTTGATTTGGGTTTAAAATTGAACATCTTGTGCGAGTGTGAGTAGAGCATCATCGCGTATATTCTCTTTCTTTGAGTTGTCAAAGATTGATCGAGTTATGAATTTTGTCTTTGCTTGCTTTTGTTTGACCTAGAGGGCTTGCCTTGGGGAAAAAGTACTCACCCAAGGGAACGACTCAACCAGTAACACTTTGAACCTGAGAGTATTTCCAGTCGGGATATAAATGTGGATATTGGAAGAAACTCCAATATCACACGATTGACTCCGACAAGATGGATCTGAAAGGGGACTCTTGCCACGTTGGGTCAACTCCTACGAATAGAAAGTCCTTACTAAAAACCCATGTGCTAGAATTTTCCAAAATCCTTAATCTATTTGTTGGTGCAAGAACGGTCATTCTGAAGCTGCCCCATACTTTTACTGCCTTTTAGTAGAAATGGAAAGCATGCCATGGGAGTTTCATGGGTGTTGATGCTTGGTTGCCCCAGTTGACGTTAACAAGCCATGGAGGGGAGCCAGTGGGGTCAAGCATCTAACCATTCGCTAAAGATAAGCGTAGCTAGACTTTTCGAAGTGGGGATTCAACAAATATTGTCTTACACATCCATAGGGTTTGTACTTGTTCTTGGTTTGAAAACACAATTATTTATCCGAAAACATTTACAAACAAACATTCAACATGATTCTCATGATTTCAAACCCTTTAGGAGGCAAATACCATTGAAAAAATTATCATGTTATTGCTTGCCCTTGGGATTACATCCTTAGAGGTTTCTAAACACTTGAGTTTACATCTCAATTTTCCCCCTAAAGTTAAACAATAGGTAATCATTGCCTTAAGTTCATCAAAGTTTCACATAATATACCTTGTGAAATGAGACAAAGTTGAGACATTGGACATTTAGTTTGAAAACTAATCAAGAGTGTGTTTGTGGTAAAAAAATCCATTAAGCAAAGATTAAAAACAATTGGACCCCACACATGTGTCTCCAATGATTTCACAAAAAATCAAGATCAAGAAACCAAAGGTGAAAGCCCTTAGTTTGATAGCCCATCAAGAACGTCTCTCTATGTTATACGAAGTTAGAAAAAGACTGCTTTTCAACTTTACAAGAAGGCTTCAAGGAACAATCTCGGTTTGTACTCATTCTATTACTACCAAAACCCAAATCTTTTTAGAGAGTTTGAACATCTTGTTTAGAGAAAAGCTTGTTCTTCAATACCTAGGTCTAGGCAAACAAAGTGTCCTTTTTAGGTTCATCTTAGGATCAAATCAAATCAAAATCTTTTTCATCCATCCTTCAAAATATCAAAACAAACATCATCTCACAATCACCTTTTGGAAAATCTTGAAATCATCCTTACTACTAGGCTTTTTGGAAAAATCAAAACCATCAAAATCATTGAGACTAAATCCTTCAAAACATTATCAAAATCATCTTGTTTAGCTTAGTATATGTAGATGAATCCTTGATCATATGCTTAGTGAAACTGTCATCTTGTTTGAATAGGTGCGTGGGTAGATGCATCCTTCTCCCCACACATATTCAAATTATCATCATTTGAGCAAATTCATCCTTAGTTAATCATCCAAACATCTTGGGATCTATTTGTTCAAAATCTGAATCCAAATCAAAATCAATCAAGGACAAATTCCAAAATCAAACTCCACAACATATCCAAAAGTCCCAAAAGCCTAGTATCTCCTTCAAGACTTACCAAAAGATCATAACATCCACATCATTCATCCTTTGCATCATCATCATATCATCTTTCAATCCACAAGATATCCTAAAATTTTCCACTTTGGGGCATGAAATAAAGATCAATCCAAAGAAGTCAAGAGATTCATCTCCCATTTTTTATCCTTATTTTACGGTTCAAACTAGATCTCAATACAAGAAGAGCATGGAAGCCAACAAAGAAACACCCGCTTGAAGTGATTTAAGTCAAACCACTCCTGAAAAGAATCCCATTGGGTCGGGAACTCTCACAATTAATCTTCTAACATCATTGCATAACCCACAAGAGGAAAACCAAGGAGAGGATCTTACCTTTGGGATGTCTCATGATGAAATGACTGAAATTCTTCAAAATCTGGAAAACCATAAAATCTCAACATCATGATGAGGCTCAACCCTTCATTATACATGCTTGAATTAGAAAAATAAGGAGCCAAGTTACCTTCGAATTTCGACGTGAGTACCATATTGGAGACATCATTTCCTCCAATCTCATCCACCATTCCCATCTCATCCATACCTCCATCTCAAAACATCATGCAAAACATTCCACAAATCACAATGTCTTTTGCTCCAACCGAACCCAATGTTAGCAAGGGAAATGCATTTCTCAATGCTCTTCAAGCACACCCCCTTGTTAATAATCAAAACTTGGATGCAAACACCACTTTGGAACAAAACATACTCAACAACCCATTACAAAATAACGTTCCTCTCACTTTACATCATGATCCATCATCAACATTTTTCCACAGAACACCTCAAATTCCCCTCCTCACAAATCCACAAGAGGAGGGAGACATGTTCGGACCAGGGGGCATTTTCAACACCACAACACTTTCGCAAGGATTCACCCCCCTTAAATTTCCACCACTTCCACCATTTCCATTATCATCCGCACCATTCCTTGGTTTAGGGCTTCCCCCTCTACCAAGTATCAATCAAAACAACATCCCAAACATCAATCAAAGCATTATGCCAAACTCTCAAAACTTATTGTTGACATCGCAACAACAAACGACAAAAACACAAGCAATGGAAACAACATCAAACACCCCCATAACATCAAAAAACATGGTCTCTCAAGGGCCAATCACATCAACTACACCACTTACTACACCAACAACACCATCCACCAATCAAATAAACAACACAACATCACCACTCACCACTACCACAAATACCATTCCAAATCCACCACCACCCCCACCACCACCAACTTCCAACACATCAATCCAATACAACGTGACATTGCAAGATGATTTTCAAAGAGGATACCAACAAGTGCAAAAACAAAAAGCCGTACAACTAACTGCTCAAAGAAGCTGCCTGCTGTACCTAAGCTGCCCAAGCTGCACAAGCTGGCCCATGTTTATCAGCTTCCGGCGTTATTGCAACAATAATAAGAAGAAGAAGCTTCACAAGCCACACAAGCATTGCAAGCACAAAAGGCCGCTCAAGCACAAATTCTATTGCAACAACAAGCAACACAAGCACAAGCCCAAGCACAAGTAGCACAAGCTCAAGTGAAAGCTCAATATCAAGCACAACTTCTTGCACAAAGATAAGCAACGCAATTGCAAGCATATCAACAAGCCATAAAGCAATATCAAGAGCAGCAAGAAGCAGTAGAATTGGAAGCCCAACAACAAGCATTGTTGAACAAAAACAAGCACAACAACAAGTGCAACAACAAGCAAAAATCTTTAACAACAACAAGATCAAATAAATAAAAGCTATTCATTAGCAAAAAGCAAAGCCAAAGCCAATTTAGCTCAACACAAATATAAAGGTCCCATTGCATAACACGCCAAAAAACACACCCAAACAATCCAATTGGCCCAAACCACGATCGTAACACCCCAAAACACCTTCATCCCACCCCCTGATCCGCAAGATGATGTGACGACACAACTCAGTTTGCTCTCACAACAAGTGCTCGACCTTCAATTAGGGTGAACAACTAAAACACCAAGCAACTTGTGTCCCTATCCATTTGATAGGACCCTAGAAATGAAACTTCATTCCCTCAAGGGATTTGAAATCCCCACCCTGAAAAATATCAAGGATGGGAACCCCGAGATCACATCGTGGAATTCCGTGTTCATTGTATTGAAGTCAGATAATGCATGATACTTTATCCAAGGCAATATTCTTAGAGGCTTGGCAGCCCTCATAGAATGGTTCTCTTGCTTACCTTCAAGCATTAGAACATTCCAAGAAATTAGAGACACATTCACTAAAAATTATGCATGCAATATCGCAATGGATGTTAGTCTCGAAGAACTCTCATCTCTAAAACAAGTAAAGGGTGAATCATTCACCTCATTTCTACAACGATGGCGATCCAAGGCCAATCGGAGCAAGTGGACCATGCCAAAAGAACAAGTTTGCACCATCATAGCCAACCTTGAAGGCCACTTGGAATTTCATCTCAAGCTTTAGGGAATTACCACATATGATCAATTGATCTCCAAGGCACTTAACATCGAAAGAGCCCTCATAACTCAACCTGTGGAATCAACATCATACCATGAACAACAAAATAACTGCCCACCTTCCAACTACAATGATAAACCTTGTACATGAGCAAGAAACAAAAAATTACTAATGATGGTGTTGTCGATGCCAAGGTGGTCATTAGTGGTCCTCGCCAAAACACACCCACACCGCAAATCCAATCACAACACCAAAACGCTCATCACACAACATACCACACTCCAAATAAATGAATCCAACTATCAATAATCCTAATGACTAAAGAGGATCACCTAACGCGAAAAGCTATCCCTAAACGAAAATACACCACTTTGGGGGAACCACTTGAAGACATAATGAAGAAGTTGATAGAAAGAAAACTCATCCAGTTCTACATTTGAGAATTACTAAGAACCAAATGTCAAACCTCCTTGTATATCGAGAGAATAAACTTTGTGAATTCTAATAAAATCAAAGGCCATACCCACAACAAATTGCATGAGATTAAAAAACATCGCTCAAGATCTCATCGATAAACGAATCATCAACGTGGAACAACCTACAGGAAATCAGGATCTTAAGATATATATGAATCCAATGCTGAATCATTGGAATAAAAATGACAAAGGGAAGGGTACCCACTCAAATGTAAATCATGTATATGAAACAGTCGTCTCCTCCCTAGATGAAAATTGCATGGTCATTACTATCAAGGGTGCCTAGGCCGAAGATTGTGGAGTCACCACAAGAGGCAGCAAAATAACCATCGCAGGATCATCCCAACCAAATAAAGCCCCTGCATCTAGATCCATTCCTAATGGCTACAATGTCCTAGATCAACTCAAGAGAACGCCAACGCAAATCTCCATTATGGAGTTGCTAAAAATCTCATCTGCCCATAGGAAAATCCTTGAAGAAGCGTTGGCATCATCCACTGTCCCTGTAGATTTCGATGCAAAGAAATTCCAAGTTATGGTCGAAAATATCATTACGCCTAATCTCCTTACATTCTTTGACCAAGATTTCCCCACCCAACCATCTCACAACCATGCACTTCACTTGGAAGCTATAGTACATAAGAGAAAAATCAAAAGGGTCTTGGTGGATGGAGGTGCGGGCTTGAACATATGTTCCCTAAGCCTCATCAAGCAGTTGAAAATATCAGAAGATTCCATCGACAAAGGAAAGGGCATCACAATAAGAGCATATGATGACCAAGAAAGAGTGTCTCAAGGCATACTCAAAACTCTATTCAAGTGAATAATTTCATGGAAACCACTTGTTGTGGGTCTTGGACCTCAACCTGCTATAACATTCTCCTAGGACGCTATCGTGAAAAGTCACTTTGGCCGAAATGTAATCCAGTCAACCTAGGAACAGAGGAGACCCTACATATCACATTCTATGTAGAATCACTATTATCAGAAGAACAAGAGCTCCTACACTAGTAAAAAAACAACAATATATGACTAAATAAACTACTTAAAATTGCATATAAATGAGTAATTTTGGTCACGTGACCATTAGTAGTTTATTGCTGGTCATTTATAATGCGACCAAGTTTATGACTAAACTATTTTAGTCATTTATCTACTCATTGATTTAGTCATTTATTTAGTCGTTAATTTAGTCATTGATTGTTGCTTAACTGTCATTTATTTAGTCATTGTAGTGATTTATTTAGCTTAATTTAGTCATTGATTTTATTAATTGGCTGGGGCCATTTAAATATTGTAGCCATTTATTTTAACTGTGGTAGTCATTTATTTTAGTCATATTTAGTCATTTATTTGGGTGAATCAATGATTCAAATTGCAAATCAAATCAACTTAATTAATCCTCACAAATTTATGCAAATAAACTTCAAGTATCATAGATATTCAAATATTGAGAAAGACATTATGAATGAAGACTGTAATTTTGAACAAATAAGGATTTGATCACAAATTAAATCACAAAATCAAAAGAGCTAATAACACACATTTTACGAAGTTTGAAAATTTACTTCATTATGCCTCATTGGCAAATCAAAACCTCAATAGTTACAACCTCACTAACAAGTCATTGTCTCACTCACTGTTTTACAATGAATTTATTTTCTTGAAAGTTTTATTTGGATTTGAAACTCAAAAACCAAATGAAACTCAAGAACATTTACAACAATTATACTTTGCAAATCTTTTCAAATCAAAACCTCAATAGTTACAACCTCACTAACAAGTCATTGTCTCACTGACCGTTTTACAATGAATTTATTTTCTTGAAAGTTTTATTTGGATTTGAAACTCAAAAACCAAATGAAACTCAAGAACATTTACAATAGTTATACTTTGGAAATCTTCTCAAATCAAAGCTTCTGTTTTCCATATATTCATACACCAGAAGTCTTTCTAGGCCTTGAGAAAAACATCCCAGTGAACACAAAAGATTTTGGTGATGAACATTTGAGATGATTGATTAAACAGAAACAAGGAGAATATCACAAAAAACTAACATTAGAACTAAGTAGGCTAAAAATCATAGTTAAGTAGAATATTGCATCCTATACACTAGAATGAAAATGTCTAAATGACTAAAGTAAGTTATAGCTAGCAAGTGTTTTAATAATTACAAAAGAAAAATGTACAACAGATTTAAAAAATGAGACTTCTCAAGTTTGCACTCATTGAATCCTAGTGCCATAAGTGCAAAGACTTTGAAACTCAAGAAGAAAATATATATTAAAGAAATATTCTAATTACCAAAAAATCCATCACTTCTATAGCTTCATATATTTTGAAGATCTAACGTGTTAAGAATAAGAAGAGGTAGATTCATAAATAAACAATGTTCAGAATGATTATTTTGATATTTTTTTGAATACTCCCTGAATAGGAAGAACTCAAGATTTCATAGATTTGATGTCCCATGAAAGTTATTTCTTATGCCACTATTACTTTCCAATGTAAGAGATGAAAAAGAGAAGCTGCCAGGCTAAGCTGGCCTAATCCCTCTATGCAAGTCAATATATGTACAATAACCCTAAGAAAATAGTAAAAAAGAGGAATTACGACCTTTAAATGGTTTGTAAATTATCCTCTGAATTAAGCAGCCATTAAAAAATTGATTATCAAGATTTTCAAATAAAGATTGGTAGAGCGCAATGATTTTTACCAACTGTTTTCCATAATGATCAAAATTCTAAGAATGGACAGTCTAAAGCCAGCTATTGAGAAGTGATGGTATTTTGACGACATCTTTGCTCTCCATTTTTTCAAGACATGTTACCAGAAGTTAAAACCTTGGAGTAGTTTGCAGAATAAAGCTCCAAACATTATAATTCTATTGAACAAGCCAGCTCAAGCAAAATGCCTTTGTATTTTGAGACAACAACTATTGTGATCAATGCCAGAAGTAAAAGCAATAATCACCATAACGTAACACATTTTAGCTTCTATTATTTTCTTTATGAGTAAATTAAATCCATGATTGTACCAACTTCATGTACCCAGGAGAAAGGTTATAGTTCAAGTTGTATCAGGTGTCTGATATCAATCCAACCACTGCCAGCATGTCGCAATCAACCTGTACATATAGGGGAACTACTAATCATTCCAAAGACCCCATCTTGATTTCATATTGAAGTCTCACAAAAAAGAGAGGTTAAGAAGCAATAAACCCTAATTTCATAAAGTAGAGGAACATACTGATATTAATGGGAGTGGTTTAGGATATGGAAAAGTCTCTTGGGCAGAGCATAAATTCCAACTCGCTCCAGACTCAGAGAACTATATGTGATATTCTAAGATCAAAAATGGAATTTTACATTGGAAACTAAACTGGAACAAAGTTCATAATAGGAGTACTAAAGCCACTAAATGATCCTTATCAAAAGAGCAATCTATCTCAGTGGAATTCACTGCACTATTAAATAAAGGATATAAGTGCACATGTGAATTGACTTACCTAAGTGAAATCCTACATTTTACTTAGTATTTATAAATTTAAAACCAAGTCCATAAAAGTCAAATTGAAAATGAACTCAAATGAGATTTAAAAGTAATAACATATGAAAACTCCAGCACAAATTGTGGCCATTACTTAGAAAAAAATACAGGCTCTTGAGCATAATTTTTGGGCAAGTAAGCCAAATGTTCCAAATCATTTCTAGAATGGTAATGGCAGAAAACATGGGATCTGTTTTGAGGACTGCAGTGCCTTTTTTAAGGGGTTGTAGTTTAGGAGATAGGGAAAATAATAAATCTGAACATTAGAGTTCAAAATTTTAAAAGAAATTGATTAGTGCAAGAACTTAAAAGAAAATGCATGTGTCTGTCTAAGGGTTATACAATCATCTATTAACCAAATTCCCTTGTTCACCAGTGGCAACAAAAATTGCCAAAGTACTTCAAATGATGCTTTTGAAATTGAGATAATAGAATTGTTTTAGAATGAAATAAGCACATTTTAAAATGATTCAGCCCTGTAACCTCAAGTTTTCTATTTCATTTTATAAAAAATCAGTCTTAAATTTCTCATTCAAACACCCTGTCAAAACCAAATCCATATCCCATAAGAACAGCCCCCATGAAACCAAAAACAAAACAAGATTCTATTGAAACCTTATAAACCCTGTTTGTGAACAGTTACGAGAACTCTTAACATCTTATTCTCTGAATTAAAATATAAATCCTCATTACAAACTAGCATCGATTGCCTATCTACAACACTATTCCATGGCTCTAAATAATCCAACCACAAGTCAAGAACACATGCAAGCTTTTTAACACATGCACCTATCGACCAATAAAGGAAAGCTCTTAATTGAGATCGCAGACTAAGTACACCTACAACTCTTGAGGATGAAGTAAATGATGTGGAAATCTGAATATCACTCCATAATGGAATTTAACATTTGTGGTCACTTTGGGAGGAATTGAATTCATCTTGTGGCGATTCTAAACTGTTATTGACATAATTCACCAATAGATAGCTATAAACCCTCTCTTCACAATAATGTCAATATAAACATAAACAATTTCAATGCTAAATTTAAGAGTTTGACAGAGAGTTGTTGGGAAACATTTATTGAAGAAGATTGAAAGATAGCTTCACTATATTTGTAGCGCATGCTTCTTAACCCAATTTGTTTTGCATGCCTGTAATGGACATATTTCCTAAATTCACTGAAACCTGAAACAAATCGTATCTAGAACACTCATTCTCAAAAAGGCAATGAAATATTCAAAGACTGGCAATCCTGTAAGGGTATGGGAGAGGAATCCCCCTCAACAAGAAAAACTGTAAAAAGCATGAGGAAAAATGTCACGACTGCCTATGAGACAATGGTGTAAATATCATGAAGGGGATGCACTAAAAGGAAGTGAAGATGAATAAAATCAAATATAGGCACAAAATCATGCAAATAAAGATTCACAAGGTGCAAATAAGGCTTCAGATTGACCTTCCCTGGGCTTACCCTACCATGGCTAGGGTGCAAAAGAGAAGGGACCCATTTTTTCAATTGAAACTTTGAAACCCTCCACCCCCAAATTTCATTAGCTCACTGGACTTAGTTTCATTCTCATTGTTATTATCTTTGCATGCAACATAATAAGCAAACCAAAACATAAATTACTTAGAAATATTCAATTGCACCTAAAGTAATTCATCTTTGTTGACACCGTCTTCCTTCAACTGACACTTGAATAAAGTGGGGCAAAGCTCAGACAAAACATGAAAACCCCTATCTAATTGAATAATTGAATGAATCTAGTGAGGAAGACATAGCGCACCAAATTTTTCTCATCAGCTGCAAGCATCGAACAAAAAGGCGATAAAAGATTCACAACACACTAGTCGAGTGATCACATGCCTGACCAATCCATCCACCACTGACAAATTGCTGACAAAAATCTTTGAATCTGAAGATTTTCCCAAGCAAGATAGGAAAATTTTATGAAAACCTACCATAGCAGAATGTTTTAAAAATGTGACGATTATTGCTTCAATCTATTCATAATAAATGAAAATCCGAGTTTGAGGGCCATTAAGGTTTGCTTTGATTTGGAGATCGATAAGATTTTTTGGTAATGAAGAGATTTTTCAGCATGGAGAGATTTACCAATGTGAGAATTCTGGTGTGAGACAATTCTGGTGGGCTGTGCCCATAATATATAGCCTATCAGCTAATATCGGCTAATTATAATACTAGCGCTTGGAGCCGGAGGAGCTGCAAGGAATGCACCGATAGTTTAATATAATTTGTTGAGCATTGTTGAGCCTGTGTGTTCTGCTAGATCTAGAAATTTTTTAAGACATGACTCAAATATCAATATTTTGCACCTGTAGAGATGATTATAGCTCCAATGGTAGTTCTTAGCTTTGTTTCTACCTTGTTTTAGATATGCATGTTCTCACTATAACTTCAAACGATATATTATTAGAAAAGATGATTTTCCTGAATTTAAATGCACATAAGCAAGTACAAATTCAAATGCATAAGAAAGTAACAAAATATACCACATAGAGAGAGAGGAGAGAGTGGAAGACCCCATTTATGACACAACTGCAATTCTTAATTTTAATTGCCAATAAATAATAACTGAATAAGTGATTCAAGCTCAAAAGATGTACACATTCATGTATCTACATATTTTTGAAAAATTGAAGTGTCAATCATTGCAAGGTGAGTTCAGGAAATGGACACAATTATGAAGTAACTTTTGGTCTTCTGTACTAATTACAAGTATATGAAACAAATTACAAATATCTTTGTTCATGAGACAATGGAGGCAACACTTTTTACATAGTATTGTATGAGACAATGGAGGCAACACTTTTTACATAGTATTGTATGAGACAATGTAGGCAACACTTTTTACATAGTATTGTATGAGACAATGGAGGCGGGGCTTTTTACATAGTATATTTGTGGGCAATAGTAAACAATGGATTAAATGTTGGATCTGTGTGATGAATTATTTTTGTGTATAGATAGTCCAGACTGTATCTTATATACATGTAGCAGCTCTCGCAAGCATGTAGTTTGTTGTTGGCTAAAACCTGGATTATGGGGGAAATTCCATTAATCTACAAGGAGATCCCAAACAATATTGAGTGAAGGATAAAAATGAGGACAGTTTGCAATAAATATATAATGGCTTTCTATTAACTCTTAACTTATAGGAAATAGACTTATTCTATTACCTCTAACAACATTGACAAGACATGGAAAAAATAGATCTAAATAAGATGCAAGAAGATGAGAAAAGCTCCAGGAATTCAACAATTCTATCAGCAGTAACAAGAGTTTAATTTTTAGCACATTATTTCTACTTCACACAATGGAACTATCAACACTATTTATTTTCAACTTGCTCTGGAAAATAAATAAAGTAATGCCCATAGGGACAGAGCCCAAATAGTGAGAAAAATGATCTCAGAGAGGGCCCACCATAATTCAATACCTATTGGGTGTAGTTGGGACTGGGTTTGATCCTATTTAGTCCCTATTGGGTGTTGTTGGGACTGTGTTCAATCTACAGGTGACTTCAACAAAATTTTCTCTTTATTTCTTTTAACTATCCTCAATTGGTTATTAATAGAAGAGAACAACATCCATGTAATTAATAGAACATATTTAAACATCTAAAGGATGTTGCCCAATATTGAGGGATGTTTATATGATATCTATGAATATGCCAGCTGGAGCCTCCTTACATCTGGAAACATAGCACTTCATGTCTTGAAGATGGGGAAGTGTTTTTGATGCTGGAGATGAGTATCTAGGGTTGGGGCATAAGTTACTTGGTAACTTTTGATTAGACCTATATTGTTTGTATATGACCACCCTACAATCATTTTTTTTGTCATAAAATTAGCTCTTAGTAATCTAAATTAATTTAAGAAATGCAGAGTACTTTCTAGAACATAACAAGTGGTGTGGAAGCATGCCCCTAAAAAATGGCAAGGCCTTTGGCTCAAAATACAAAATACTATTTAAGGTATCAATAAATATAATGATTGATCAAAACCATGGTATCATTCTTACAAGCTTTTGCTTATTTTTTCAATATCTTTTCATTGGAGTCCCAATTTTTTGTTGACTTTTTCTGCTTAAAACCCTCTAGAGTCCTTAATTTGTTCCCAAAATTCACCTACCTGCAGTCACTTGATTTGTGTTTTGAATTCACCCATCTGATCACTGCCACATTTATCTTTTGGATAAATTTGCATTTGAAAATCATTTCTTCTAGATTTATTTAAAAGAAATATTAAGTATAAGACCTATATTTTCTGGGAGGGAAAGAATGTTTATTATTTTTAATTTTTTAATTCTATTTTTTTTTTAGCAGAGAGAAAAGCCCTATTCCAAGAAAATGAAGCATCTCGAGTTTGGGAAGGTTCTAAGGCAAAATAATGATAGACTTTATCTGCATTTTTCACTTTATTAAAGAATTAATCTTTGAATTTAGAACAATATATTTGTAAAGCCATTAATCCACCTATAATTTAACGAGTTTATTAGGGGCTCTTGTTCCTCATCGATTTATTTTTGGTAAAGGATTCATCCTTCTACCTTGCTAGTAACAGGGATAATGGGTCCTTAAACTCTGTTATACATGACATATTTCACATTTTTTAAACCTTTTGTTTTGTTTTTCTTATAAATATGGCTACTATGTCTTGAACAGTAAATTTTTATTGATGATGTAAAGTAGAAGAGACTTGGTCTATATATCTAATGGGGTCTGAAAGAAAGGATTTATTTTTATCCAAGGGTGAAACATCCTGTAGTTCATTTTTCCCTGATTGATTTTGGTCAACATGTTTTATATTTTTTAAACCTTTTGTATTTCATTTTTTATCAACATGACTACTATGCCTTTGACAAATAAAGATTTCTACGATATATCCTGCGAGTGACAAAAACATGGTGAGATGTGTGGGAATATAGCCCATTAATGATATCAATAATGAAGCTTAGGCCCAACAAATTGAGTATGTTAATAGTGAATTTATCCCAAATACAAAGTATCCATATGGATAACATTGTTTTCTTTGTGGTAGGAAAATTTGTGCATGTTAACAACATGCATCACAAAGCTTAAAGTCTTAAATCTGCAAGCAGTCTACTAAAGATACCCTAATATCAATTACAGTCATGGAAGGCATTCCCTTGATTTACATTTGTTGTGTAAACCAAGAACTTCAAGTGCCTCACATTTACATTCAGGGGAGGGAGGAGGTGATTAGTGATTCACTAAATAAAATTTTAAATGAAAGGTCCAAAAGGGATCAAATGGGGGGCCCAAAATGAGATATTTTTATCAAATAATGTGGTTGCAAGTTTGAAAAATATTAACAAACAAACAAAGCATAAGGACTATCTTCCACTACAAAAGAACAATGGAATTGGAGCAGGGAAAACACAGTTGTTTTTAGTTAAATGCCCTATCTCGAGGGAGTGGTTTGGATCGCAGGATAAGATTACTCCCACTTTTGGGAATATGGTAGACTAAATGCAGTGTAATATGATTTTAACTACTCTATGTTCCCTCCAAAATACCATTCAATATTCCTAATGATTTATGGGCCATGTTGTTTACTCATGTCACTATCACCTCTTCTGTCTCCCTGCTCTGCCCACCAATGTGCATGAAACAACAATAAACTAAACAAAGCCATGCTGCTAGAATGCAAAATTAAAAAAGGGCAGGGAAGCTTATTCAAGTATAACCCACATGAATCCACAAGCTTCCAAATGTAAATGGAAATTGCAGGGCCCTATTATTTTAGAAAGTTCAAAAAAGTTCAAATAACCTAAAACTACATACCTTCTCTAGTGAATGACTCGAGATTCTCCAGAAATTGCCTCCTCATGTCAACGGTGGTGCAAAGCAAAATTTTTTTCCTGCTAATTATGAAACCCTAAGAAACCATCAACGCCAGAGCCAAGACCTCAATCTATTTGTAGTAAATGGCTTTAAGGAATTTAATAGCAAACATTCACCGTGATGAAGCAGCACCGACAAGGTCACCCAGCACCTCTGTAGCAGAGTGAGGGAGCATGAGGTGGGCCGGTGAAAAAA
Source organism: Sequoia sempervirens (assembly GCA_007258455.2). Lineage (NCBI taxonomy): Eukaryota > Viridiplantae > Streptophyta > Pinopsida > Cupressales > Cupressaceae > Sequoia > Sequoia sempervirens. The sequence continues at coordinate 44,911 of VDFB02352673.1, forward strand.
TAGAGACGTGCCACAATAGTAAAAACTTATTGTAACAAGCAATGCTTTTACCCTAGGCGGCCACGTTTCCTGGTGTTGAAAAGTTCCTGGCAAAGTTTCCCGGCGAAGAAACCCAGCATGAGACAACTTAGCAAATGGAAGCTGATGCATAATATAGCCTACCGATGGTGGCTTTCCTGATGACTATAGTGGTGTGACAACACTTCATGGTTAAATAAATTATGGCGTGAGACAAATTCACATCTGCCGTGAGACAAATTCACGACGGCAATCTCACACTATATATAGCCTATCGGCTAAAATATAATATTAACTAGCAATTGCACCTTTGTGTGCAATGGGTACGCCAAAGACATGTGGAAGGTAGAAAAATTGAAGGGGTTTAGGGACATTTTTTCTAATTTCCCCCTTGAGATGGTCCAATTGCTCTGCCAATTTTTGGTACGCCCTGTAGTACTCTTCAATCATGCTAATAAGTTGTGGCCTCTTACGGTAGAAAATTTGAGCTCGTTGAGGAAATAAATTAGCCTCTGCTTCTATAAGACTCAACATGCTCTGAGTCTTCTCATCTAGCTCTGCCAGATTTTCAACAATACAATACCTTGAAACAATTTGAGAAAATGACACATAGAATATAAAATATTTATCCTAGCACAATCATCTCAGAATGACCCCTGCTGTTATAAGTCAGATTTATAATCACCAGAAAAGAAGTGTGAGTACCTTCTAGAGCATTACAAAAACATGCAGATTGGTTTGGATTATTGCGGCTATCCCTCCACCAAGAATAGGAAGAAATTTGGGTAAATTGCTTCATCTTTAACAAACCAAGGACTTGTTCAGAGTTACTTTACCTGGATCTTCACAACATCAAAGAAAATAATAAAGTCATGCACATTGCAAAATGAGCAAAAAAATAGGAGAGATTCTTAGCAACCTATTAAAGATCACAGATATCTTACAACTTTAAATGAAAGAGAGTTTATTCAGTAAAGAACAAAAAACACATTTCCTAAATTAGGCTCTGTGGCTGTTATTGCTAAATAAACAAGAAGACCTTGAGAATAGAAACCTAAATGCATGCATGTTCCTTAACGGAAAAATCCAAATGAACATGAAAGGTTGAAAAAACAACGCTACGATTTATATGGATGAAGCTTTAAGCAAATGTGAAAAGTTTAATAGGAGAGCAACCCACTACAAGACTAATGTTTGCAACTCTTGAAGACAAAAATTCAAAATCGATATATATATATATATATATATATATATATATATATATTTTTGACAATTTTTGCTTGTGGTGATTTAATTTCTTGGTAAAAAAATAGAGTGCATAGGACAAAGTCCAGAACCTCTAAAGTTTTAATCACTTGGTGTTAATGTAATTGTCCTTCTCATTGGACAAGTTCAGTTGAAGTGCCTGAATTATTTGATCTCTTGTAAAATGAGTTGAACTAGATTGTCTAAATAGTTTTGACTAGGGTGCCAATGACTATGCAAAAGTTTATAGCTAATCTACATAACATCAAAACAGGTTTGCAAGCACTTAAGGAAAATATCAGGTAGGAGTTAGAAACATCAAATATCTTTCATAGTAAACTTGTGCAGACCAATATTTATATGAAATTTCTCTAATGGACATCTTTAGCTTCTCTAAAATGGTAAAACTCTAGCAACCAAAACAAATAAAAAGTTAAAAACATGGATCAAAAAAAAAATGTAGTGACTAAGAGACATGACTAGTGAAAAACAGCTATACAATGGTATCAATCAAATTCTGTAAATTCATATATAGATTTTGCTCTTTTAACAATATAAACAAAGAATCTCAAACCCTTCTTCCAAAGACTACAAATGTTAAGCAAAAGCTTTTATTAATTGTTGCAACCGTGCACAGAACATGTTAGATCATTTTACCTAAACCAACACGTTCGATGATGCCCATCTAACAAGTACCAAGAAAACACAAAAACAGGTTTGCCACAAACCATACCACAATTTGCAAATACCTTACACAAATATTAAAGATCCATAATTGACTTGCATAGGATCAATAAATTAGATTGACCTAGTTGTTTAGACTCCAGAGCAACAAAAGTTATCACTCTCAACCAAGGTGATACTGAAGACTCAGTATCCTTGCATTCATTAGTTTAGTATGCATAGATTTTTCTAGAGTATATCAGGGAAGTCAATGAGAAAATATAGTTTGGAGAAAGAAAAGTATTTTTCAGTTGGTAAAGAAAATGTTGGTCAATGTAGATGTAGTTTCATAAGCATCCTGCCAGTTTCAGAACCACCCCAATGGATACATATTGCCCCAACAGTTATGCAACTAGCACTCTATTGAAAGAGTGGTTTTTTCTAGTATTCAAAAAATTTAGTACCAAAATGTACCTAATATTTCAATGGAAAATTAAATTGCAAAATTTTCTAGAAACTTTGGAATTTTTCCATAGATGATTCTAAAAAGATGCATTATTTTCTAACTTAGCAAATTCCCAATAAAAATTCATAATATTTAAAAGTTGTGTTCAAATAGGTAATTGGATGTGATAAAGAAATCTCATACAAAAGAAGTATTTAACTAACATAAATATGAGCATGCAAACATATTAGAAATAGATCAATCTTCATTGTAAATCACTCAATAATATAAAAGTTGTGTTGAAATAAGTAATTGGATGTGATAAAGAAATCTCATACAGAATAAGTATTTAACTAACATAAATATGAGCATGAAAACGTATTAGAAATAGATCAATCTTCATTGTAAATCACTCAATACTCATAGTAACGGGAGAAAAGGTCATTGCACAGAGAACAATAAAAAAGAAAATAAAATAAGCCATTGTGTATGGATATACACGTGAGAAAAAATCATTCAAGAAACAAAGCAAGGTAAGAGTATCACTAATTTGAAGTGAGATGCTCAGAATCCATGCAATATGATTGTTTTTTCTTAAAGAATGAATCCCAAATTGAATGCAAATAACACCTCAAAGTCCTGAAAGTGAAATCAGCTTTATATCTAGGTACAAGAAATCACAAAAAACTAAAAAGATTTTTATGGTTTCACTTTCTTCAAACCACCTACCTACATGACTACAGTTTGTCCTTTGCAAAATAATAAGATAATTCCAAACAAGACCCCACAAACAATAGTGAATATGAGCAGACTAAATACAAAAAATCCCATTACAAAAAGTTAATCTTTAATCAGAAAAATATCTCTCATTTGAAATAAAAGAAAAGAGGCAATGAATAGCCTACAAAATAAACTCTTACAGTTGAATGTCATACAATGACTTGGAACTATCTACTTACATAATACATTTATCATTTACTCCATGCACAAGAAAAATATATCATTTGCAGTTACAAAGCCATATAAAATATCATTATAGAATATAGACAATTCTAAACAAAGCCTCCCTAGTGGCATGGAAAGTTTTTAAAAGTATGAATAAAAATAACATGTGCAAAACCTGGGTCCTTCATAAGAAAAACCATTACCCCTTTGAAACCAAATGAAAGGAAAACCAAATGTCATAATACCCTGCAAAACAAAAGCTTACAATTACAAATGCAGAGATACAGGGAACTATTTAGTCACATTACATTTAGTAGTCACATATCTGAAAAATATCATTATAGATAACAATAAACAAAATCCAACTAACAGCATTGGTTGAAGGAAAAACACAGATTTACAAGATTTATGAGTTTGTATCTGTTCAACTGGAATAATCATTTTGTACTTGTTCAACATTATTAAGTTTTCTAAATATAATTTACATGCCATCTTCATATGTTAAACTTAATACATTCTTCTTTTTACACATTATACATTGTTTCTATGTATCTATTGACCAGATTTACGGGTTTGTATCTATTCAACTGGAATACTCATTTTGTATTTGTTCAACGAAATATAATTTAGTTTTGAACATCATTGCACTATACAATAGATCTATTAGATGGAAACATATAAAAATTACCAAAAGCAATAAAGGGTTAGCAACCATTGAGTAATCATGAAAGGGTTTCAATTAAAATAGCGCATGAAGCATAAAAGTAGAAATTACCTTCACCCTTCTGATGTTTCCTTGCTCTCCTATCATAACTATCATTTCCATTTCATTCAAAAGAAGGCTGCTTGAAAAACCAATGGAGTTAACTATGAGGCTACAGACACAACAGATGTAGTACTAGTTGCCTTAAGTTTCACCCAGTTAAAAATTGCTCCATCCATTGGTTGAACGAGATTTTTTGTGTAGGTGTCACATACTGCAAGTGGTATTCTCTGCAACCGCAAGTGGTTATACTATTTGCAACCATCGGTGAACCTATTAAACTAAATCTGTTGGCTCTCTCAGTTCGACACTCTCACCCTCCTCTATTCTCTTGCCTATGGTATTTCATTTTCACTCCCCCATTCCTCCAACTTTCAAATACTAAGTTGTATGAATCTCTATTACCAAACCTCCACTGTTACAGATCGACCATTCCAAAGAGCTTCATTGTCAAACCCTTAGCACCCCTTGTGATCTTTCATCACCCATATTCCTTCTTCAATACACACATCTTGTTCACCATTGCACCATAGGAAGCCCACGTCAGAGCTATTCCATTACTTGAAGGCTAAAACTTACCAAGTAGGGCCTTTTGACTGAGGCAAGTTCAAAAAACAAGGCCTCATTTTTCTCCCTTCAAACTTTGATAAGTTTATCTACATCTCTGCCAACATTTCTTCAAAATTTGCAAGGATCACAATCAAAGGAAAAATTGAGGAATCAACTCCAAAGAGATGAAGAGGCACACAGGTGAGTGAGATAGCCATCTATTGTAGGTCAGTAGCACCCAAAGAGGGTCACCTCCACATTTGGCAAAGTGTCCTCATCAGATACAAATTCCATGATCCTTGTATGCTTCCAGAACACTTCCTAGTAGTTCCTCCAATCATCTGTCACCTCCAAATTGGCACCAAACAACAAAAATGTAATGTCCAAAATTTAAAGTAAGTCAGGTCGAACTGATTTGGAAGAATAGTGTTTTTAAACACTAAGTAAAATAATAATAAAAGATAATAATAAATAAATAAATAATCTAATTCTAGGCCGACCTCATTGAGGCGCCAATTTCATATTTGAATTTGGTTTTCTTCTAGCCGACATGCAATGGTGTTGGCAGGTTATTGAGTATTCATAGGAGCCTCAATCCTTTATCTAATTATCATGAATATGGAGATTATCTCTACTTGGCTGACTAGAGAGCATAGCTACTCAATCAGAGTCCTCAGGGGTGTGTAGTCTCTCCTTGGGCGGATTTGTGTTTGTTGTCAATGTTGCCTATATTTCACCTAGAGTTTAAGTTAGGCAGAATAATCATATGTTAGATCTTCAGAGGCCAATGTAGCATTCACACGAGGGAAAAGAATCTACATTTTTTGCTAGGTCATGGGGAACTCAGTGGGAGAAATTGCCCTAGGGAGTTTCGGCAGGAAAATCATCTAAGGAGAAACTCAGTAGGACACTCCTGAGGTCTCACCAACTAGTAGGGGTTCCATTAGGTCTGAGTGCTTCAAATCAGGGATCCTCAAAGATGATTTATCTTTCAACAAAAGGTCTTGGCAACCATGGAAGTCTCCCCACAATGATGAGGTTGAGGCACTATCGGCATAAGGAGCAACCATTGGAGAAGGGTCTCCCTGACTCGTAATGTCTCACCGAGATCAGAGCTCGACAAGAGGTGAAGGGCTCGACAAAAGGTCTCAGAAAATGGAGACAATCTCGCCAATCAAAGGGAGGCCCCACCAAAATATGAAAGGGCTCTCCAATAGTTGAAGATATCGCCCTGAGGTCCTGCCGACACCGAGAAGTCTTGGCGACATAGAAAGTGTCATCAACAAAGGTCTCCCCGACCGAAGGAGAAATAAGCGCATCGCTGGGCAGGACAAAGGTTATCGCCAAGAGTTATAGCCAAAGGAGTTTAGTCACACCAAGAGGAATGCTCTCGACATAGGTTGAAGCCTTCACCAGGATGTCACGTCGATCTGTGGGGGGTCTCACTGAAAGGATAGCCTTCGGCGTATGTCAATAGACTTCGCTAAGAGGTCTTACCGAGGACAAAAGGTTTCCCTGATAATCATGAGTGAAGCAGTGTCGGCAGAAGGAAGCAAGTTCTAGGACAAGTCTGGTTGACAAAAAAATTCTCCCCTGGAGTACAAAAGAAAGAGGGCCCTTGGTGCGACTAAGGGATCTCACTAAGATGTCTCGGCGATTATAAAAGTCTCCCCGAAACAAAATAGAGCTTGGAAAAAGCAAGGGGCTTGATAAGAGGTCTCGGTGGGTGGAGGATGTCTTACCGAAGGATGAAGGGGGGCCTCGATATGTTTTCCTTTGGTAGGAGTCTCACATCACGAAGATCTCCTTGTTTGTGAACATCGGATATTGGCGGGGTCATGACAAAGTGGAGATGTCTCACCAACAAGCATGGAACCCCGGCAGTGACGAAACGATCCAAAGATGAGTCCCGCCTAGGCCATCGTCTCATCGAAAGCAAGCTTAGCTCACCAAGAGTTGGAAACTTCACCCAGAAGTCTCACCGATGTAGAATGTCTCCCCAACATAAATGACATTGGTAGAGCTCCCAGCCGTCGTGGTAAGGTCTTGTCAACACAGTGTGGTCTCAACGAAGGGAGGAGCATCGCATTAATAATGAACTTAGCAGTCTTTCAACTTGATGTGATGTTCCAGTCGGCTGGAAATATGGAGCCCAGTGGAGTGAAATGCTTTCGGGGTGACATCAATAAGCTCTTGCCAAAGCAATGAGGGGGTTCTCAGGGTAATGTTTTGCCTTCGGTAAATCATCTCACCGACAAATGGCTGTCTTGGCGACCACAGAGGTGGGATATCGGGTGATGATTTTAGTTTGTTAGAGCTCTCGCTAATGTCGCATGTTATCCGACGTTGCGGTGAAGATTTAATCGACGGGAGATGATTAGTGTCTCACCGATATGCGATTCAACAAGAAAAATTGATATGACTATTGGACCTCGCTGGGATGCCTTCTCGACCAACGGGAGTCACGTCGAAAGGAATATTGCGTTTGGGGAGACTCAGAAAGGAGATGGGGCTTTCGACAGGATGTCTTCCTGAATGAGGGTGGTCTTAGCGATTGAAAGGGATCTCCACGTGACTTGTTAAACCCGTTGGACCTCTTGGCGATAAACAGTGTCTTGCTGATGGCTCCAGTAAAATCGGTATGACTTTGCGAGCTCAATAGAATTCTCATTGACTGTCACATGCTATACCGATGGATTCGTAAGACAAAACACCTGGGTGAGACACTTTCGTCTCACCAAGATCATTGTTTTCAAAAGAGTTTTCACCACCTACGTAGAGCTCCCATGGAATAATACACTCGACCAACAAGGAGGAGTTGAGGCGAGCCGTGGCAGTCTAACCAGGATGAACAACATCAACAGAATGTGAATGCAACGTGTATCTATTTTGAGCTCAGGGCATTCAAGGCATTCAGTCGAGGTGGTTCAAATAGGACACGATGTCGATCAAAATGAATGCAGTAGCTATGAAATATCTGAAGAAGGCTTCCTCGGGGGTGACTCTTCACCGTCATGGACACGTAGGGGTTCTGCATTAATTCAATCAAAAGATCTGTGGGGGGATCTTTCCAAGGCTGGATATTTTTATAAGCCCTAAGGGGCCGACACATTTTGATATATAAGGTTTTTTCCTTTTGTAATCGGGCTCAAAATATACACCTCAAGAGTTGGTGATTTTTTTGTGAATCCTTCTCAATCGATGTATGTTTTGTCACTCAACTTAGAACTGAATACAATACAAAAGTTTTACTTGGGAAGCTAGTGTTCATGTTTGTACCGTTTCCCCATTTATGTATCCCTTCTTTGATTAAGTCTTTAACTGTGTTTTATAATTCCCTCGCACTCCATACCTTAAAAGTCAGTGGAAATTTATCTTTCCTTCCTAAGATGTGCGTGTAGATCAAACCTGTTAAGAATGATGCATAGGTCTAAAAGAAGTTGTTCTAAGTATGTGAAACAGTAGCAATTAAGTTTCCCAGTGCATTTTCTTCTTGTTTCACTTCTTGATTTACTATCAACTCGGTGTATCACCATAGAGTTAGTTTTTCTTTTAATGAATTCTCCTTCTCCCTTTACCTCACAGTGATCAATAGTTTAGGTGATACTCAAAGGAAGTCGGCCTTCTTTGGAGGTTCACTCCAATCTTAGGTGACCCACAACCCTGGAGTGATCCAATGTGTCACTAGGTTTAGTTAGTATTACAACTTTGCATAGGTGCATTTCTAGTGACAAATACTGCATGCCTGGGGACAGAACTGTTTTAACCTAGTTTGGTATGCAGCCAGTGAATTATATACTTTATACAAGCCTTTTTGCATACCTGGCAACTCCACAAAGAGGAAGAACTCTAGAAATCAACGCCTTCTATAGTTTATGAAAAGAGTTCAAACAAGAAGCAACTCGGGCCTTTTTGAATATCTACAGCTGTCACCACCAAGAAGACCAGGCAGAGCAACAAAGAGGAAGGAAATAATAATTATTCATCATAGAAGAACTCAGTCCACTCCTCCATCTGTAGGATCTCATCTTGCTCCACCCACAAATCCACTTCAGATACCTCCAATGGCCGCTCCAAGGAATCAACCCTTCATTGCTTTCAATGGAGGGAGCCCGTTGAATCTGGCACAACACAATGACATTCCAATGGCAGCCTTGAAGAGTTTTCCAACTTTCACGGGAGAAGATCAAACTACTCCAATTAAACACATGCAAGATGTGGCTTCGTTATGTGGAGTCCATCACATAACCCAAGAGGATGTTGCAGTGAGATTACTAGCTGCTTCATTAAAAGGAAGAGTTGTGCAATGGTATAGGAGCCTACCATTCAGTTCAATTGCAACTTGGAAGGAATTTGGAGACAAGTTGCATAAACAGTTTCAAGACAGGTCTGATAACTTATCTCTATTGGAGCAATTGACTACAATTAAGAGGGCTCCACAAGAGTAGATGAATGACTTCAACTTCAGATTCCAAAGGACTTGGGATAGAATCCCTGCGACAGTAAGGCCACCTCTAGAATACGCATTTTTATACTTTTGAGAGCTCTGAACAGTGATATAGCTGTCATGATACAGTCAATGGGAGGAGTGTCTTTACCGGATGCCTTTGAAATAGCTATCAGAGCTGAAAACAGCCTAATACAGGCTGGTAAACTTGCTCCTAGGCCACCAATGCCAATATTTTTAGAGATTCAAGCAAATATCCCTTTGCAAATACCTCCTTTTACGCCTCTACCAGCTGTACCAACGCTACCAGGTACTGTTCCAGCCATTGATAAGCAAGAAAATGTTGCTTCAGTCTCATCACAGGAGTTACAAGAGATCCAAAGTCTTTTGCAAACTTTTGGCAACAAGTTGGTGAACTTGGAAAAGCAACAGTCCTATTCTAAGCCTTATCAGCAGCAGAATCAGGCCTCAAGTCAGCCTTTTCAAGGTCAACAACAGCAATTCCAGGGGAATAGATAGCAGTATCAAGGAAATTATCAAGTCACAAGACATAATTTGAACACAAGGCCTTTTCAGGCCTATAATCCAACTCCAGTTAGTGCTGTCAAAGAGCTTGTCCCTGTTCAAAACAATTTGGCTGCTGATTATAAATGGTTTTATCCATGTAATCAACCACATAATCAAGCTACATGCTCTAATGGTGTCATCAATCAAGCACTTATGGTGCAAAATGTTGTAGGTGCGCAAGATTTTCCTAAGGAGGGGTATCAACAATAGCAGGATCCACCTGGAGATGATTCGACCCTCCTGAATTGGCAAAGAGAAGAATTATGTGGAGTGAACCAGGATGATACATCTGTTGTTGCTAATACTAGAGCCAAGAAGAGGGCTTTCAAGGTTGAGCAAGCAACCAATAAAGATAAAGGAACTTTTGGTCCATCAAATCAGCAAGTATCATGCACCTCGCAGCGAGGTCACGACACTAGTAAGGAGCAGCCTTTACCTGCTTCATCTGCAAGTCAAATGCAACCCGACCGTGTTGTTGCAAAGATGCAACCAAAGGTAAATATATCTGCACCTTTCAACATTGTTGAAAGTATGAAAAAAATGAATGTTTCAATTTCAATGTGGAATTCTCTAGCAATCCCTGATCAAATCAATTTGTTACAATCAACCTTATCAAATCCAGTTAATTTGAATCCTCCAAATGAAGTTTCTTTAGGACAAACAAATTTAGTCTCAACCAATGCACCTTTGGATAGTACCACACAACAAATTAATGGTGTCAAGCCCCCTCCTTTATATGTTTCCTTACTAGTAGGGGATACATTAGTGCATAATTGCATGGTTGATAGTGGGGCTAGTAGTTCAGTAATGCCAAAAAAGATTGTGGACCAGCTAGGTTTACAATACCAGCCATTAGAAAAGAGAGTACTTCAATTGGATAGGATAGCAGTAAAAACTATAGGTGTTATTAAAAATCTAAATCTCACATTACATGCCTGTCCCAACTTTTTGATCTTGCGGGATGTCTTTGTCATAGATTTGCCACCATTTTTTGCTCTATGCCTATCTAGAGACTTCACAGCTAAAATTGGAGGGTATTTATCTTCAGATTGGTCCCATATGCTTTTTAGGACCAGGTATGGTACTAAGGTAACCATAACTTTTGAATCTCTTTCCAAGAATCACATCAAACCTTATGTGCCATCTACTATAAATATTAACTGTATTATTTTAGAGGATACCAAACTTGTTGTGGCACAAAATTACAAAGGCTGAGAGTGTACGAGATACTCATGAATGGTAGAGCGTAGTTGACAATCCAGGCTCATTAGGGATGTTGGTCTAGGCAATTATGTATTGCATGGCTGAGACGAAATGCCAAATAGGAGAAAGATGCAAATGGAGTTGTTCGCAGCCACTAAGTGGACTTTGGGAGATGTTCTTGATGGTTCGAGTAAGAATGGAAGGGCGGGGAGGAGGTGCAATGTTGATTTCTCCACAAGGTGATAGGTACTACTCTGCATTCTATTTTTTTTGTTGCATGCTCCAATAACACTGCTGAATATGAGGGCCTTGTTCAAGGTCTAGAGTGGGCAAGGAAGAGAGGAATAACCAGCTTGAAAGTCTATGGGGACAATGAATTAATTGTTAATCAATTAAGGGGATTGAATGTTGCTAAAAATGACACATTAAAGTCTTATAGAAATAGAGTGTGGGACATGCTCGAAGATTTTGATGCCTTTAACTTAGTGTCTATCCCAAGAAATCAAAACAAGCATGCTAACAGGCTTGCAGCCATTGGAGCATAGTTTGATATTCCAAATGATATCAGAAAGAGAAAGTCACAACATTATGTGAAGGTTGTATAGTTAGACCATCAATTCCTGATAACAACATTCACTGGCAAGTTTTTGATAGTGATGAACATATTCTTTCCTTTTTGCTCGAAGAAGATCAGTTCTCCATGGTGAATCAAGCAAAACTCAAGTAACAATATGACGATCAAGTCATACATCTGAGGACAAATAAGTTGCCCAAAGGCCTTGTTACCTTAGAGTCAATTTCAGCGATGATCAACTTAAAAAGATTAAATCTGGCTTGCAAATCAAAGAACATTATGAAGAGCTAGAAATTTTTAAAGGTAAACTTCTTAAGATAGGGAAAATTTGTTCACATGAAGATAAACAAGCTTTTGTTGCTTTATGTCAAGAATTCTATGATGTCTTTTCTTGGGAATATTCGGACTTGAAAGGATTCGATCCCCACATTGCTCAACACACGATTGAGTTAGAACCTGATGCTAAGCCAGTAAGACAGAAGCAAAGGCCCTTGAACCCTAAACTTGAGTCCCTAATGATTAAAGAGCTGACTAAACTAGTTGAGGGGGGTATTGTCTTTCTTATCAAGCATACTTCATGGGTTTCTAACCTTTTACCAGTTAGAAAGAAAAGTGGTGAGATAAGGCTCTATGTGGACTTTAGGGATCTTAATTGATCCTCTCTGAAAGACCACTACCCACTACCTCCATGGAACAAATCTTACAAGAAGTTGCTGGCTTTGAAAGATTTTCCTTATTGGATGGTTTTTTGAGCTATAATTAGGTGTTGGTTAAAGAGGAAGATCAGTTCAAAACCGCTTTCACCACTAAGTGGGGCACCATGGCATACAAAAGGATGCCTTTTGGTTTATCCAATGTTGGTGCCATGTTTCAGAGAGCCATGGACATGGCATTTCAAAGTTTGATAAACAAGATTATACTGATTTATTTAGATGACATTACAGTTTATTCCAAGAATGTTGATGAACATTTGTTACATCTTAGGCAATTTTTTGAAAAATGTAGAGAGTTTGGTATCTCTCTCAATCCAAAGAAGAGTATCTTTGTTGTTCATGAAGGGAAATTATTAGGACACATTGTGTCAAAGCAAGGAATCACTATTGACCCTGAAAGAGTTAGAGCTATACTTGAGCTGCCATTACCAAATCACAAGAAGGGTCTACAGAGCTTTTTAGGCTATATCGACTTTCTAAGAAGGTTCATCCCAAATGTGGTGAACCTGTTACAACCTTTGACAGCTATGTTAAAAAAGAATACAGTTTTCAGTTGGAAAAAGGAGGCAAAGCATAGTTTTGGAGAAATCAAGGAGTCATTAGCATCTTCTCCAACATTGGTAAACCCAGACTTCTCTAAAGACTTCTTTTTATATGCTTTTGGTAGTAGTAGTTCAATCTCTGCTATGTTGGTTTAGAAGAACAATGACAATTTGGAACAACCAATAGCCTTCTTTAGCCACATACTTGTTGATTACGAAGAAAGGTATACATTTGTTGAGAAGCATGTTCTCGCTGTGATCAGAAGTTTGAAGAAGTTTAAACCTTTGCTTTCAAACAATAAGATTCATATTCTGGTTGCACACTCAAGTGTGAAGGAATTTATGTTGAATAAAGATTTGAATTAAAAAAGAGTAGGGTGGATCACTAAGGTCATGGAGTATGATGTAGATATCAAGATCACCAAACTAGTTAGGGGTAAGGGTCTTTGTGAGCAGCTTGCTATAGGGTCAAGCAGTAAAACTGAATTAGAAAAGGATGTCGTGCTTGGTAATACAGATGGACTTCAGAATGCTCAAGATGATGCGACTGTGGGGATAACTAATTGGGTTCAAGATATGACCCAATTCCTACAAACTGGTGAATGCCCATCAAGGTTGAACAAGGCCAAAAGAAGATACTTCAGATTGCAGTCCATACCATATGTAATGGTAAATAATGTTCTTTTCAAAAAGGATCTTAATGGTGTCCTATTACGATGCATTCATAGTGATCAGGTTGAAAAAGTACTTCATGAATTTCATGATGGAGCTGCGGGAGGTCACTTTGCCCCAAGAACTACTGTCTGGTAAATCATGAGAGCTAGTTACTACTAGCCCAACTTGTTCAAAGATGCATACTCTTGGTCAAGAAAGTGTGTCAAATGTGCTCTATTTTTAGGAAAGGAAAAGCTACCTGCTATGCCTCTACATACAATTCAAGTGGAGCAGCCCTTCATGCGATGGGGTATTGATTTCATTGGGCCAATTAACCCCCCATCCAGTGTTGGTCATAAGTGGGTGTTGACTGCTATAGATTATTTCACACGATGGACATAAGGAATAGCTTTGAAAGAACCAAAAGAGTCTTCAATTTTGAGCTTCTATGAGGATATAGTCACTAGGTTTGGAGTTCTTGACTCTATCATCTTTGATAATGCTCTTGCATTTGTGGGATTAAGATTAATTGACTGGGCGGTTAAGCATGGCATTCATTTGAGCACGTCTTCAAATTATTACCCTTAGGGTAATGGCCTAGTTGAAAGCACAAATAAGAATCTCATCAGGATTATCAAAAGAACCATAGAGGATAATCAAAGGACCTAACACATCAGTTTGAAAAATGCACTTTGGGCAGACAGAGTGACCCCTAAGAGATCTATCGGTAATTCACTATATATGTTAGTCTATGGAAAAGAGGCTAGATTGCCTCTATCTGTAGAGCTTCCAGCCCTTGACATTGTTCACCAGTTGGAGATGGTTGAGGAACAGGACCTGATGTCTATAAGGTATTCAGAGCTCATGGAGCTCGAATAATCAAGGGACAGAGTAGTCGAAGCTTTGGAGTATCATCAGATCCAGACGAAGAAGACATTTGATAAAAGGGCTACAATAAAGTATTTTAAGGTGGGAGATCTTGTCCTCAAATGGGATGTTCTGTAAAGTAGGCTTGACCATCACACTAAGTTTGAAAATATGTGGACTGGATCCATTTATTGTCACATCATAAGGAACACAATGTTTATCAACTAGCTACTACTAGGAGGGGAAGTACTTCCTATCCCAACAATGGAGCACCTTAAGCCCCGCCAAGTCCGACAATTCCTCTTGTATATATATATTAGTTAAGTGTTATGTTTCTACTAAGTGTGACCGTGGTGGCTCATTTCTTTTTTGTCTTTTCTCCTTTCCCTCTCGGTGTTGTTTAGTAAGTACAAGAAATAGTTCTTTTCCTTTTCTCCGCTGGCTTTCCACACCTATTATTTTCTATAAGTTTCATATGAATTCGCAACCATGTGCTGACTGACATTTTTATTTGTTCTCTAAGCTTCCTAATGACTCCATACCCAATGGAAAAATTGTAGCTACTGATTCTCATGTTTAGCAGACAAATATCCCACAAAGGTCGCAAGAATTGTTGCCTATATTTCACCTACAGTTTAAGTCAGGCCGGATAATCATATGTTACATTTGTTACTAGGTCACGACAAACTCAATGGGAGAAACTTCCCTAGGGAGTTTCAGCAAGAAAATAATCTAAGGAGAAAGTCAGCAGACACCGAGGTCTTTAACTAAAGGTGGGTTCCATTACTAGGTCCGAAAGTGCTTCCAAACTGTGGATCCTATCGGTGAGTTGTCTTTTCGACCTGACTGGAAGTTCCCCCCGACAACGAATAGCCAAGGCTGGAGGCACTATCGGCATAGCGACAACCATCGAGAAGGGTTCCCCCAACTCAATGGCCCACGATCGTGAGCTCGACAAAAAGCAAAGATGAGAATACCTAATCTTATCTTGAGCAGCAAGATAGCTCGAAAGATAAAGATAAGATCCTATAACCTAGGAAATAAATAATGCCTAAGTAAACTTATGCAAGCGTAATTAAATATTAATTACACTAACACTGCCGACACCGGGAAGTCTTGGCGACATAGAAAGTGTCATTGGCAAAGGTCTCCCTGATCGAAGGAGAAATAAACGCATTGCCAGGTAGGATGGAGGTTATCGCCAAGAGCTCTGACCAAAGGAGTTGAGTCATACCAAGAGGAATGCTCTCGACATAGGTTGAAGCCTTCACCAAGATGTCACGCCGATCTATGGGGGGTCTCGCCAAAAGGATAGCCTTAGGCGTATGTCAAAAGAATTTGCTAAGAGGTCTTACCGATGACAAAAGGTCTCCCCGATAATCATTAGTGAAGAGGCATTGGCAGAAGGAAGCAAGTTTCGGGAAAGGTCTGGCCAACAGAAAAATTCTCCCCGACACAAAAGAAAGAGAGCCCTTGATGCGACTAAGGGATCTTGCTGAGATGTCTCAGCGATTATAAAAGTCTCCCCGAAATGAAATAGAGCTTGGAAAAAGCGAGGGGCTCGACAAGAGGTCTTAGCGGGCAGAGGATGTTTTATCGAAGAATGAAGGGGGGCCTCGATATTTTTTCCTTTGGCAGGAGTCTCACCAATCATGAAAGACTTCACCAAGAACATTGGATATCGGTGTGGGGTCATGCCGAAGTGGAGATGTCTCACTGACAGCAAAAGGAACTCGTGGTAGGATGAGTGATTCGGCATGAGGTTTGGTCAATAGGCCAATGTCTCATCGAAAGCAAGCTTAGCTCACCAAGAGTTGGAAACTTTTCCTAGAAGTCTCACCGATGTAGAATGTGTCCTTGACATAAATGACATCGACAGAGCTCCAAGCCATCGTGGTAAGGTCTTGTCAACACAGTGTGGTCTTAGTGAAAGGAGGAGCATCGGCAAGACAATGAACCTCGCTATGAAGTCTTCTCGACTTGATGATGTCTCGCCGAAGGAAATCTAGAGCCTGGTGGAGTGAAATGCTTTCGAGGCAACATCAATAAGCTCTTGCCAAAGCAATGAGGGGGTTCTCAGGGTAATGTTTTGCCTTCGGTAAATCATCTCACCAAAAAAATGGTTGTCTTGGCGACCACAGAGGCGACATTGGTATGATCTTTTGGGCTCGCTAGGAGCTCTCAGTGACAACTCCATGTTATGTCAAAGGTTGCGGGAAGATTTAATCGCATTGAGGAGACATGATTAGTGTCTCACCGATATGTGATTCAACAGGAAAAATTGGTATGACTGTTGGACCTCACCGGGATGTCTTCCCGACCAATAGTAGTCACGCCAAAAGGAATATTGCGTTCGGGGAGACTCGAAAAGGAGATGGGGCTTTCGACGAGATGTCTTCTCAAATGAGGGTGGTCTTAATGTTAGAAAGGGATCTCCACGTGACTTGTTAAACTTGTTGGACCTCTTGGCAATAAACGGTGTCTTGCCAATGGCTCCGGTAAAATCGGTATGACTTTGTGAGCTCTATAGAACTCTCATCGACTGTCACATGCTATGCCGATGGATTCAGAGGACATAATTGCATTGGTGAGACACTTTTAGTGTCTCGTCGAGATGCAATTCTTTTAAAAAAAATTGACTTCCTATAGAGCTTGCGTGGAATACGCTTGACCAACCAGGAGGAGCTGAGACAAGCCATGGCAGTCTGACTAGGATGAACGATGTCAACAGAATGTGAATGCAATGCATATCTATTCTGAGCTTAGGGTATTCAAGGCGTTCATCTGAGGTGGTTCAAATAGGACACGATGCCAGGATCAGAATGAATGCAGTAGCTATGAAATATCTGAAGAAGGCTTCCTCGGGGGTGACTATTCACCATCATGGACACGCAGGGGTTCTACATTAATTCAGTCAAATGATCTATGGGGGGATCTTTCCAGGGCCAGATATTTTTATAAGCCCTAAGGGGCTGACACATTTTGATATATAAGGCTTTTTTTCCTTTTTGTAATAAGTTCAGAATATACACTCTAAAGAGTTAGTGATTTTTTGTGAATCCTTCCTCAACTGATGTATGTTTTGTCACTCAACTAGAATCTAGAATACAATACAAAGTTTACCTGGGAAGCTAGTGTTCATGTTTGTACTGTTCTCATTTATGTATCCTTCTTTTGATTATGCAAGTCTTTAATTGTGTTTTATAATTCTGCACCTATACCTTAAAGTTGTGAAATTTATCTTTCCTTCCTAAGATGTGCGTGTAGATCAAACCCGTTAAGAATGATGCATAGGTCTAAAAGAAGTTGTTATGAGTATGTGAAACAGTAGCAATTAAGTTTCCTAGTGCATTTTCTTCTTGTTTCACTTCCTGGTTTCCTATCAACTCGGTGTATCACCATAGAGTTAGTTTTGCTTTTAATGAATTCTCCTTCTCCTTTACCTCACAGTGATCAATAGTTTAGGTGATACCCAAAGGAAGCCAGCCTTCTCTGGAGGTTCACTCCAATCTCAGGTGACCTAGAACCCTAGAGTGATCGAATGTGTCACTAGAAATCTTAGTTAGTCTTACAACTTTGCATAGGGTGCATTTCTAGGTCACAACAGTCAACATTTCCCATTCAAATCGCACTCATCTCATATCATTCTTATCTGCAAATGGTAGTCTTCTAAGGAGGAAAACACCAGGCGATCAGGCTGAGCCCCTGGCTCTAGCCATACGCATTGGGGAACAAGAGGATAGTGGTATTCTATATCAGGTTCATATCAAAGAGTGTTGGTAGCTGGAAGAACAAGGAAATCGCATCTGCTATCTTGTGCACAATCAGGCTCTATAGAAATCCTATAATCCATTCGTAATTACTCTATGATATTATTAAGTCTATGACAAGCGAAATCTTATATTATGATGAATTATGGCTATAAGAGTCACTTCAATCTGTGTTTTGGGATTGGCCCGTGTGCAGCTCAAGTTAGTAATGGATTTATACATACTGCAGCAGTATGGAGAGAATCCACTCTTAGGCAGTGTTTCTTATGTCATGAATGTTTCATCCAGGAATGCATATATACCTATATACATATATATTTCAGAGGTTGTTCTGTCTTTATCAATATTCTGGGTGTTTGATCTCAAGAGTTATGTATGCAAACATCTTCTACTTACCCTGATTTTTGATTGAGTGACTTTTCAAATTTTCCTGTAGTTCTTTATTCACTGTCAAACCAGGTCAAGTACATTTCAAAAAAAGAACGCATCCTCTTACCCTATCCTAATTGCTTTTCAATAGAAATTTCATTTCTATTGTTGTGTTATTGTACTCAGCATAGATCTGAGTTATTGAATATCTTATTGTTACATTGCATGAAATTCAGATTTGTGAATTATAGTAAAAACATAGTACATTAAATAAACCATATTTCAATAAAGTGTTGTTTATTTTCATTTCTACAACTATACTTTTAATGTGAATTAGGAACGATAAGCATTAGTTAAAAACTTAGCTTCTATTATTGTAAAGAGCATTTAAATGACATTCATGCTAGCATATTTATGATTGCTATTAGGAGGAATTTAAAACTACAATAATCTCTAGTTATCATTTATAAATTATTACAGGAATTTTAAAAGGAAGTTAAGCAATGGCTCACAACATTTTTCTTAAATTTTTGGAGATATTTTCTAGTAAAAAGGTCCTCATGAAACACCAATCTCTGACTCTTGTATACAGTTTTTCAAAAAATTCATACTACCATATGTGAAAATTGTCCCTAAATTCTTTGAACAGGTACTGGACAATTCTAACCCTCCAGAGACTCTATGAATCTACTAGTACACATTTATGCATGCATCTTCATAGAGTTTCCCATTGTGTCTTTTTGATTCTTGGTGCAATATAGCGGCATAACTAAAAAAAAATCTATTTAACAAAGACCGTGATTGTTGCTTTATTTGACACAGGCTGTAACAGTTACAAACATGTTTATTTATCTATAATCTGAAATTGAATATGGAATGAAAATAAATAACTTATCAATTCTAAATAGATGGCAATAATTTCATCCACCTTAACCACTCCCACCAGCCTACCCTTCCCCAAATTTTAGGATAGGGGAAAAACCTGACATGACTCTATGGAATACAACACCCCATTCATTGAGCCACATAATATAGATAGGCCTCATAGGCTCCCTCCCTATTTTGTTACTTTGTAAGTTTGACCATGTATTTTGTTATCTGTAATTGATCTCTAAATTTGAAATTCAAATTTGAACTATGTAGTAATAGTGTACTATGCAGTGTAATCAGCAAGACAACAAAACCTCAATTAATGAACAAAAGTAATACCCATAATCCATGGTCTCCTTTGTTTTAGTTCCTACCTCTACATTTGGCATGAAATCAAAAACCACAATTCTTTTTCTATTTTAAAAAAAAATTCGGCACTTTTTAATTTCCCAATTAATTGAAAAAATCTCTATCTTTTGGTTTGCCAAGTTATTCCCAAGACAAAAAAATATTACTATGGTTGATGCCTATACAGTCTGAAGATAATGTACATGGGTAATAATATATTCTTATTAAATTTCATTCCCAGAATCATAAGATACATCCACCAAACATTATCATTGTACTAATACCATGACAATAGATTTTTTTCAAAACATAAAACCCTCCAACTCACAATAATAAAAAAAAAGAGATGAATTTGCAAACCAACTAATTTATTATACAAAAAGAATAATCAATTCACTGCTGATAGACAAAGAAGATCTTGTTTCATAGACTTGTACATTGTACCCTTCATATTCTTATCTCCAAACTCAAGAAAAGACTCATAAATAGGGCATAGTTCAACTTCACATGTTGGTACTTCATGCACTCATATATAAGGCCTTTTACAATGTAACCATTTCAACAATTTTCTTGTAACCTCATTATTTCATTGGCTCTCTATAGAAGCTAAGCTACAACCACCCTCCTTCCCTCACTGCAAATACATTTTCATAATGCCCTTTGCTAGCTTTGAAACCTACATCTCTTGCCTTTCACAATCTTTGCAAGCATGAGGAAAGTTGGTACGTTATTTTATAAGTCTAAAAGAGTTTTTCTTTGTGCATTTTTTCATAGAGGACAGCACAAGATACATTACATTCAAAAAGATAGTTTTTTGCAGCAAATTTACAAGTTTTTCATCTCTATTAAATGCTAACCAACTCCAAGAAAAATACAGTTGGAATGGTTTATCTAACTGGTATAAGATTTGTAGAAAAGCATGGATTTTTAAACTCCAAATTGCAATCCATTCAATTTGTTTGACTTTGTATGTCTCCTAAATTCTGCGATTGACCACAATGGTAGAGAAATGTGACCAACAACAAGAAATGACAGTAGGAGGTAAATATATTGATATTGCATGGCATTCTACACCCCAGATGAATATGGATCTGTTCAAGAGGGGCTCTAGCAAATGCACACATAACCAACCAAAACAATAAAACTGCAAAAATTTAGCCAGAAAGAAGACTTAAAAAAAAACACAATAAATAGATTTATTTGGTTTGAAACCCTAGATATATATTGATGTTGCTACAACTTCTCTTGGTGTTCACAAAAGATAAATGACATTGTTGGGGTTTTTGATATGTCGCTTTACTACTTGAAATTTTCAAATGAAGAATTATGATTGGAGTTAAGGTCTCATTACAACAGTCATTTTGCTGGTGAATGTTGCATAATAAACAAAGAGGATATGACTCAAGAATTACACTTTAAATTTATTTATTTTGCAAACCTTAGCATGTTAGTGATAGTAGAATGTAGTAAAATCATTTTTCTTATATTGATCATTTGGTTTTTCTAAAACAAGCCTACAAAGAAAGAAGCGAGCAATTAAAGGAAACAACATTCTAGTTAAACCATGGAAGCTAATAGATTAAGCAATAACCAATGAAATGTTCAGCATATCCACATAATACAGATGGAAAAGGAAGATAAAATACATAAAGTAAATTGACATCAATGGTAATTAAAACACTAAGTACGCATATCTTTCGTTGAATATGGTTGTTGAAATCCTACAAGCTTCTTTGGAGTAGCTGCACTTATGTGCATTGGTCTAATAGAACAATACATAACATCCATTTTAGTCATGGCAAGATTCCTCTCACTCTCATCAGAAAACTTAACAAACCCATAACCTTTTGAATGACCTGTGTTGGGATCTGTGACAACCTTCCTCTCATTGGGGTATAGCGACGTGGCATTCTCTGCAACTGCAAGTGGTTGTACTATTTTCAACCGTCGGTCCTTGAATTTTGCTACATCTCGTTTCATCTCTTTCCCCTTTTTTTGAATCAAGACGAGTGTTACAACATTCTTCACTCTTTCCTTGTCCAAAATTCCAGTTGTGTGCTCACACACTTGGATTGCAATCCCCAATTTGACTGGTAATTTGGAATTGAAGTGCTGATCTCCAAGCATTGGCCATGTGATTAATGAGACACCCAAAGTTATGCTTTCAAGCATGGAATTCCACCCGCAGTGGCTCAGGAAGGCTCCCACAAAAGGGTGAGAGAGAAGAAGCAGCTGCGGCACCCAACCCCATGTCATCAATCCTCTCTGTTTGTATGTTCTTGGAAGCCCTCAGGAAGATATGCACAATCCACATCTAGTGTGATGTCGAATATCATATTTGGACTCACTTTGAAGGCCCAAACGAAGGGTTGCTCACTAGCTTCCAAACCACTCGCCAAGGCCTTGCTTTGTTCTTGGAAAAGGTAGGTCTGGCTTCCAAATGAAATATACCCAAATACAAACATATTATAATAGGAAAAAAGTACCAGAGAAATTAACAATGAGCTCCCATGGCCATAAAGAGAAAACCTTGAATGCAGAATGAAAAACGGCTTCCTTACCAGCAAATATTTTAGGAATCAAATGAGGTCAGCGAGAGTAAATGCTTAACCGGATATTTGTATTCCCACCCTCTAAACAGAAACATTGATTGTGATGGAAAATTCTCTTTCAACTGAATGGGATTATCCCGCGCAAGTGGAGAAATGAGGTCAATGCCAAGGATGAAGAGTTTGGAGGAGCAGAAAGCAACACCAGCAAAAAAAAGGTGCGTGAAAATGGCCAAAAAAAGATGAACGGCTAACATTTGTTACATGGTAGATTTGTGCCATCTAAACCATTTAGCATCAAAATGGGTTGAAAAACTTAAGCATGGGGATGCCTTCAGCGTAAATATTAATTATGAAACCCTACCACAGTAGAATGTTTTAAAAATGTGATGATTATTGCTTCAATCTATTCACAATAAATGAAAATATCCGAGTTTGAGGGCCACTGAGGTTTGCTTTGATTTGGAGATCGGTGAGATTTTTCGACAATGAAGAGATTTTTCAGCATGGCAAGATTTACTAGTGTGAGAATTCTGGCGTGAGACAATTCTGGTGGGTTGTGCCCACAATATATAGCCTATCAGCTAATATTGGCTAATTATAATAATATAATATTAATAAATATATTATAATATATTATAATATTTATTGTAATATTTTATTATATTAATAATATAAATATTATATTGTATATTACTAATATAATATAATATAATATAATATAATATAATATAGTATTATATAATAATATAATAATATAATAATATAATAATATAATAATATTTAATATAAAAATTATATTATAAATGGCCTATTTAGGTAGGGGTCTCATGAGGGGGGCTTAAGTTCTATGGATTACGATTAAATCTAAAAGAAAAAAGAATAGAGGAGTAATAGTCATTTACTTAATTATTTATTTAGTCATTTTTATTTGTCTGACCAATTATTTAGTTGTGATTTTACTCGATGACCAAATTAGTCATTTATGTAGAATTTAGTCATTTTTAGTCATGTGACTAAAATTTTTAGTCACAGTCATTTATTTGCCAAATTGTACTAGTGCTAGCAACATTCCTAAAGGAAAGACAAATAAACTTTGCATGGAGTTATGTTGACATACCAAGGCTTGATCCAGAGAATGTGGTTCATCACTTAGCAGTGTATCTAGATGCAAAACCTGTTAGACAAAAGCTTCAAAAAATGCATCCTCAGATCGCCTTATTGGTCAAAATTGAGCTCAAAAAGTTGTTAGATGCAAGATTCATACGACCAATAAACTATCAAGAATGGGTATCAAACTTGGTACCTGTTTCAAAGCCTAATGGAGCCATTAGAATCTGCACAAACTTCCAAGATTTGAACAAGGCATGTCTGAAAGATGATTTCCCACTTCCAAACATCGACATGATAGTAGACATGATAGTAGGACACGAAATGCTATCACTAATGGACAGATTTTTAGGATACAACCAGATCATGATAGCAAAAGAAGATCAACATAAGATAGCCTTCACTTGTCCATGGGGGACTTATTGCTGGAACATGATGCCATTCGGCCTAAAGAACGCAGGAGCAACATATCAAAGGGCCATGACATTGATCTTCCATGACATGATTCACAAAATAGTCGAAGACTATGTTGACGACATCCTAGCTAAGTCAAGAAAGAGAAAAGATCATATAGCAACCCCAAGTGCTATCTTTGACATATTAGAAGAATACAGAGTCAGACTAAATCCCAAGAAGTGCGTCTTCAACGTACAATTAGGTAAACTACTAGGATATATAGTGTCCATGAGAGGTATCGAGGTGGATCCGACAAAAGTGAAAGAAATACTCAAAATGGAAGCACCAAAGACATTAAAACAAGTGAGAGGCCTCCAAGGCAGGCTCCAATCCATTAGAAGGTTCATAGCACAACTGGTAGACAAGTAGAACCCATATTCTCACCTACTCCACAAGGGGGTAGCATACAAATGGGATACAAAATGTGAAGAAGCATTCAAAAAAGTCAAGGAATATCTAATGCCGCCCCTAGTCTTAATGCCACCCATCCCAAAGAAACCATTGATCCTATATGTATCAGCAACAACAATGACCCTTGGAGCTCTCTTGGCTCAGCATGATGAAAACATAACATAGAGGGCTATCTACTATATCAACAAGACAATGGTTGGTCATAAGCTAAATTACTCATTCATTGAGAAAGCATGCCTCACAATAGTATTTGCATCCCAAAAATTCAAACATTACATGTTGGCTCACAAGATAAAGCTCATTGCAAAAATTGATCCCCTCAAGTATCTACTATCGAAGGCAATGCTAACCGGTAGAATGGAAAAATGGGTAATGATACTGTCAGAGTATGACATTGAGTATGTGGAGAGGAAAGCCATTAAGGGACAAGTTATTGCAGATCAACTAACGGAGGCACCCATTTATTCTGAGAATCCTCTTGTCTCATAGTTTCCAGATGAGTCCATCTTTAACCTCAACATAGCTAACCACTAGAAACTATACTTCGATGGCTCATATACACAACACAGATCAGGAGCTGGTGTTTTCTTCATCAACCCACAAGGGGATTGCATACCAAGATCATACAAACTGGCATTCCCTTGCACCAACAACATCACAAAATATGAGGCTTTGACTATAGGTTTTAGGATAGCAGTGCAATGGAACATCATGGTTCTCAAAGTGTACAGAGACTCTCAGTTGATCATAAATCAAGTCAATAATGAATATCAGACCAAGGATGATAAGCTCACTCCATACAAGAATTTGGTGGAGACTCTTAAAGAATATTTCATTGCAATAACATTTGAACAGATACCTAGAGCCAACAACAGAGCAGTAGATGCCATGGCAACAATTGGGTCCCTACTGGATATCCCCAACAATGTTCCAAAATATGAAATCCTGCTCGAGCAGCTTCTTGTGCCCACATTCAAGGTACCAGAATCAAAATTCGTGTGCAAAATCGTTGGTCCTAATGATCCTTGGTACCATGACATTTACACATATCTTCATATAGGAGTCATACCCACTGACCTACCTTCAAACCTAAAATGAACCTTTGTCAAAAAGGCATCTCGATTTGTCATCCTAGGAGATACCTTGTACCGTAGAAGCATAGAAGGTACCTTGTCACGCTGCCTAAATGCTGAGGAGGCATTAACCGCTCTAACTGAAGTACACAATGGTATATGTGGTTCACACTCGAGTGGAATGACTATAGCCAAGAAATTACTGAGGATGGGGTATTATTGGCCCACAATGGAAAAAGAAGCACATGATCATTTAAGAAGATGTCTACAATGCCATCAACATGGGGACCTCATTCATGCTCCAGCTCAAGAGCTTCATCCTATTATCACGCCATGGCCCTTTTCACAGTGGGGACTCGATCTCATTGGGAAAATCACACCCACCTCATCCAATGGCCATAAATTCATCATAAATGCAACTGAGTACTTCACAAAATGGGTGGAATCCATACCTATGACATATATCACTAAGAAGCAAATCTCAAAATTCATCTTGAACTATCTCATCTATCGTTACGATGTCCCACAAGCCATTATCTCAGATAATGGGACACCATTCAAGAATCAGTATGTTTGTGACTTGTGCGAGAAATTAAAAATCCAGCATCGCTTCTCCACCCCGTACTATCCCCAAGGCAATGGCCAAGCAGAAGCCACGAACAAAACCATCCTCAAAATCCTCAAGAAAATAGTTAATGATGCAGGTCATGACTGGCACTTGCAGATTAATCCTGCCCTCTGGGCCTATCAAACCAGCATCCGAACACCCACCCCTGAGGATATCACTGCAAAACCTTGTCACAGATGAAGAATATCGGGTATCAAGACTAAACGAGCTGGAGTTACAGGATGAGAAATAGATAGATGCTTTAAATCATTTGCAAGTCTATCAAAATCGACTCAAACAGAGCTACAATAAGAAAATCAGAAGCAGGACTTTCCAAGTAGGAGACCTGGTCTTAAAAGAAAATCAAAAGAATGTCCCAAACCCAAGCAACAAAAGAAAGTTCAAACCTAATTGGTTAGGACCTTTCATCATCACAACAAGTTACAAATCAGGGGCATATCAGTTATCAACACTTGAAGGGGAACCTCTGTAGGAGCCAATGAATAGCTCCCATCTCAAAAAGTTTTATGCCAAATTCTTTCAAGGTATAGAACCAAAAAATCAGAAAAAGTCTTGAAAAAATGGTTACTTCGGCAAAAACCTGGCAAACAGGCATCTTGGTAACAAAAAAAAAAAGAAGCAAAAAATCCAAAAAAATTAGAAAAAAGGATTAAAAAAATAGTAAAGAAAAAAATCGTCCTTTAGTGAAAACCACTTTAGTGGCACTTTGGGCAAGTACCTTGGTGAAAACCTGGCAAACAAGTGCCTTGTGTAAATAAGAATTTTCCATCCACCAAGATCTTTATGGTTTGATCTGCATCATCCCTCCATTTCACTTCCATCATCCATCACATTTAGGTCTCCATCCATCACTCATCCACTAGCATCTGCACCATAGCTTGGTTTTGTTTCATATCATGATCCCTCCTAGTACTACTTGGCCCATCCTCAAGGTTAGTTTGTCCTGCCTTTATCAGAGTAGGCTATTGCATCACGCTGGGGGCACGTTCTCATCGGATTAGATTCGTATATATTCTTAAAGTCCTCAAATCAAAAAACCCAAAAACATTAGAAAATCAGAAAATAAAAAAACATTAGAAAATCATAAAATCCAAAAACATTAGAAAATCCAAAAAACATTCAAAATCATCAAAATCCCAAAAATAGGTCAAAAAGTCACCAAAAGATAAAAACAGAGTCATCTTGTCGAACTACGCCGCCTCTAAGCTTGAACGTGAAGGGTTGATTTTTGATCATCCCCCAAGACATTTAGGTCCGTCCTTTAGGAGTTCATCATAATAAACTGACATTTCATCATGTATATCTTCATTTGTAAATTGGTCAAGTCGTTAGTCAACTACGTGGTCTCTGCGTGTATAACGTAGGCAAGGCTAATATATTGATCAGCCCCCGAGGCCCCTAGATAGGTCTTTAGGTTAGTCTGTTGGTCAAAATCTAAGAAAATCCCAAAAACATTGAAAAAATAAAAAATAAAAACATTTGTAAAACCTTGAAAAATACCAAAAAAAAGCCTCAAAACATTGCAAAACTTCAAAAACATCCAAATATTTGAAAAAATCCATCCACCTCATCTCGCTTACACCCGCAATAAACACTACTCATAATAAACTGATCGTCATCCTCAACCTTTGGTGAAACAGTTAGAAACAAGTCTAGCAGGTTAAACATGAAAACTCAAAAGCGTCAAGTCTCAAGGCTAAGTCAGTACGTAAACAAGTTGATCAATTATTTGTGTCAATAATCCATCATCCAAACAGTCCCATATCAATCATCTGATAACATCATGTCCTAGGATGTATCCTTCCTACAAGGGGCATTATTTATCAAAAAGAACACTTTGGATAAACGAAATGGTGTGCTATTATCCACTAACATGTCCTAGGATGTATCCTTCCTACAATGGGCATTATCTTTTGGCAATAAGTTTTGGTTCTTATCCTTAAAAACACATTCCCTTTTGGTTAGCGATATTGAAGAACATCAACTTGTTTGTGTGCTTTGTCTTTGTCTTTTGACTTATCTTATTGCGCTCAGTCCAAGAACCTCTCGATGATATCCGAACGAAGGATTTAGAGAGATAGGAATGGGGCAACGATCATTATCTTTTTTTTTGCTATGCTTGTTGGACGTTCTTGTAAAATAACTTGGCGAATACTTTCTTTTTTAGACATGTATAGAGGATGTTTTGGACAGCTTGTTGACTATTGCATTGATTGGTTATACCTTTCCATGTTTTGGTCTGAGGTGTTTAAAACTTCTAAAGTGCATCCTAGCAAGGTTTTCATATGTCAGGTGTGAACAAGAATACTCCTATCTATTTGTCGAGTCAAAGTCCATCACATTAAGTACAACGCCATCCTGGTCCTTTATACCTTGATGCATCATGCTTAGGCGTGTTATCAAACATAAAGTAGGTGACTCTTTTAAAATCCTAATCCTTGATAACCAAATCATACATCTATCACCATCCATCTATCATCATCATCATCATCATCTCTCATAAAGTTGGCTTGTTGGAGCCTCTTGTCATCATCTAATGTCTTCCACACTAACATCACAACAGGAGTAATTAACCATCATCACCAGTGCATTCATCTTGCATCCATAAATCATCAATATTTTGCATATCATCTTACATGCATGTTCACCATCATAATATAGATTTGTTAGTCTAAGCATCTCATAAATCATCCATTGCATAATCATAGCATATCACATCATCCATGTTCTCCATCATCACATCATATCATCATTTAAGTTGTTTAAAATAATATAGATTTGTTATTCTAAAGCATCTTAAAAATCATCTCATTTGCATCATTTCATCATAACCATCCATTTTGAACCTCTTTATCCCAAGATCGACCCTCAAATCAATTTTTTTCACTCAATCTCTCACAAGGGAAATGTACCAGTGTACTTCTTTCCACTGGGGCATCCGAAAAATTAGGAATTTTTTTAATTTTGATCGCGGCAAGTTATTCTTTGAACCAACACAACAATTACATTGCTTCAAAGAGGGGAAAAATGTAGACATGCAAATTAAAATTGTGCATTCAATCAGGTTCATTCATTAACTAAACTAGATTTCACATTAGGTACATTCATCAATTAATCAGGTTCACCTTCATCCATTCATCAGGTAATCTCATTAATTTCCATCTCCTAAGGTCATTCATTCAAAATTAAATAAACATTATCATCAAACTTTTAATAAAATAAATCAAACATCCATTTAATTAAATCATAATGCATATTCCACCCTTTTCTGATTTAAATAAATCAAATATTTAAGTCCTAAAAGTCAAAATCATCCTAATCAACATTAAGCTAACCTAATCCTAATTAGCCTAACCTAATCACCCATCAAATCCTCTAGATATCTCCACTTGCACAAATAAACCAATTTATTGATTTATTAAAACCCTTATTTTCACTCAACATGGCATTTATGGGGAATATTCCCTCAAGTTTGAAAAACATGATAAGTTGACTTGTCCCTCCAACATTGCATTTATTTTCTCATTTTCTTGTCCCCCTCTCAAAATTTATTTCTCAAATTTGAATTTGAAACTCCCTCTCATGGGCACACTTCCCAAATCTTGCACATCCGTTGGCCTATCACCACTTAATAAGTGGCCCCTTCTCATTGGTGGATCTTTAGTCCCACATTCACCTATTTGGCCAATCTCTCATCAAGAAAATCTATAAATGAAGACCTTAATCTCCATCAACTCATCCACAATTCTTAATCTCCATCAACTCATCCACAATTTTCATGCAAAGTCACTTTTTTGGTTTGAGAACTGATTTTGCTCTTCATCTCCATTGCATCTCACCATTTTAAACTTTTGAGCAAGGATTGGGAAAGGGTCATTTGCACATTTGACACCAATCCACTATGGAATATGTATTTGTTGTTGTTTTCATAATGCTTTAGTTTTCTCTTGTCATGTATTGCATTTGGAAGCATTCACAAGGTATTTCATAGGAGTATTCTTGAGAGATTTGTAGGTACTAACCCATGTTTGAAGTTAAGTGTTCACAAATTTTAAAAGGCACTCACAATATCATGTCTCATATTTAAAACATAGAAGCTATTCAAATAGTTGTAAAATCCTACTTTAGTGATTTCCCTTATTTACAAAACCTCTTCATAAGACAATGAATGCAATAGTTCACTTTAAAATTAATTATGGTAATGATAGTTAAGTTCAACTCTTTCCTTTAAAGAGGTTTTTGGTGATCTACCCCCTATTTTTCTCATTATACAAACATGTGTATACACATTATCACAATAAAGTAATATTTTCCTACATAATGTCTCATGAAGAACGAGTCTTCAAATTTATTTGATCCAATTGTCAAGTAGTATCTTAATACACTATTTCCCATTTAATTTAGCCTTGAATGAGAATCATCTCATGGACCATGGGCTTTGATGTGTCAAAAATAATAAGGGAATGGCTACCTATAGACATCAAGTACATTTTAGTTTTATTCTAGATGGGTGCACGCTGGTTACATTAAATGAAGGATTAGTTCTAGTGTTTATCTATGAAGTTTCCTATGTATATTAATAATTTACTATTGATATTCCAAGAAATATTACCATGTATTATTATATTGTACTTTGATATTGGACTTGATCAACCCAATAACTTTGTACATGTGTCTTATAGACTATTGTATTTATTTTCATTCAATTATACTTGACATATGAAAATGAAGATACTCATGTAGTCCAGAATGCATGATTATCATCTTAGAATGTATTTTGAGTGTATTAATTTTATAGTTCAAGGATGAGTGACTACATAGTATGGGATATGTATGCCATTTGAATAGGTATATGTTATGTCAACACATGATAATAATTTTGTAAATTTAATGTTGAAGTTACATGTAAGTGATTAAAATAACTATATTAAAGAAAATTGATAAGGTTGAAATATGTGTGAGTAAACACATAAAATACCATTAGTTTCTTTCATTGTAAATTCCTAATATGTTTGTATATATATAGCTCTTGTCATTGCAAAAAAAGTTTTTCTTGTAATACTTTTTAACTTAAAATACAATTGGAAAAGGGAGATATCTATGAACTAAGAGAAGAAAAGGATATAGATGAAGTAAATATATAAAAATTATTATGAAGAATGGTTATGCTCAATATCATTCTCTTCAATTATTGATTATGTGTTTTGTGAGTTGTGATGTAGATTTATCTCGTGCTACTGAGGACACTAGCTAATTTACAGGGGGAGAATTGTTATGTGACTTTTTCCCCAAGAGAAAATAAATCTATTAAATAACCCTTTAGAATTAAAAAGGGGGAGAAAAATAAAGGATATTATAATCCTTTGCTAAAAAGAGAGATTAAAGAATATGCATAAATATTCTTTAAAAGGGGAAGCCTAATTATTTATTTAAATAATTGTTAAAAAGGAAACCTTTGTGAAAGGGTGTGATGATTTGGAAACCACCCCTTAAAAGATATATAAATCATTTGTGTGAAACTTGGAAAAGGAAAGACATGAAATAAAAGAGGAAAATCAAGTGGAGCACATTGTGGGAATAGGGTTTCAAGTTAGCAGGTTGTGAGCAGGACAGAGAAGGGGCACTCCTATAGTGGGTGTCCAACCTGGGGTACAAGTGTGTGCACTCAGGACGATCCTGACCAGGGCATGGTTTTGTGGCACGAGTGTTGAGTATTGTTCCAGTGGAACCAACACTTGTGTAGAGTAGCAAAGTCTGTTTTCCTCCCAGACTACTCATAGACGAAAGAGGCTGAACTAGGGACCATTCCAACAATAGTTGGGGATTTCTTCTGCATATTTCAAAGATAAGTGTTAATATTGATAAATTGTTTGAGCAATAAATTTGTTTTAAACCCTTTGAGATTTTTTTTGAATTAATAATTTATTTACAACATGATTTAATGTATTTGAGTGAAATTGTTGATCAATTCATTATATGCAATTTAATTTCTAAATTGGGCTTTAAATATTATATTAAATTTTTGTATGAAATTTTATTTTTTTAATCTGTAGAAATCAATTTAAAACATTGCATTTAAATTTGGGAATTAGTCTCATTTCAGAAGCACAATGGAGTTTCCTGGGATCCAAAGGGAATACCAATACTTGAAGTTCGAAGAGTAGACGCGCAGAGCGGCATATCAAAACTTTGATAAAAAGCCGAGCAGACTTGGCGATGCATAGGACGATGCACACTCAATAAATAAATTCGAAGGAAGCTGATTAAATATTTATTAACATGACCCTTGTTCAAATAAATGTCACCCATTTTTGTCGAATCAGTGCTTCTCAAGTCTTGTTCATGCTTCCTTCGTTTGCCTTGATTCTTATATGTTTTGCATCTAAACTTGGCTTCATTCTTACACGCATTGCATCTAAAATTCAAGGTAACTGCCATGAATTTTATAACACTTCTAATTACATACTTTGCAAAGAATGACCATTTTCATCCATCTTCCATTTATTTTTTCACACAATATCAATATAAAGGAATGAGACACTCGTATCTTTTAGTAGTTGAACAATAATCTTAACAAAATTATGTTCAAAATTCATATCCTTTGGTCTTGAATTTGACGATGATTTTTTGAAGATAGAAAATTACATACAATAAATATATGATATAATCATATAGAAATTTTGATAAACAATCTAAATCTCCTATTATCAACTGGCTTAGTCTTTTTATGACTTTGTACCTTCCTATATCTTTGACGCTCTTATTATTTACTTTATATGCATCCACAAACCATTAATCGCTTAAGCTGTCAGAAAAGGGTATGGTCAGTGGAAAAAATACCACTCTTTATGTGCACAGATTGAAGCCAAATCCAAGGCCATGTACGAGCAGAAACAAACAACATTAATGCCATATTGTAGTTTGAATGGGTTGGAATGGTATAAACTATATACAGCCACAATACTCCTCATTATCTCGGCTGCATAAAAAAATTGTGACTGAAGACGCCACAAAAGAGATTCTTTGATCACTTTTGCACAAGAAAAACACTAAAACATGAGCTAGAATATCTATGGATTGAGCTGTTGGGCTTTTATGCGGCTAAACCACCAGCCAAAGGTGCGGGGAGTGAACGGCCCACAGGGAGAGGTCACATATATGGGAAAGGTTCTCAACAGTCCGAAGTCTACATAATTGGTGAACTTCCTGTGTGTGAGAGAGGGAGGCCAGGTAACGGCCTCAAAAACATGCAGCTAGCTTTTATGTCTTTACCTTTTAAGATTTTATGTCTTTACCAGTGGTAAATAGGGTTTACCTTGCAGGAAATGTGAAACTCGAGTAAATTTTTGAAAGAAAGCGTGTTCTTACTTTAGGGTTTCTTAGGATTTTTTCCCACTGTGCTCTAACGGTACTCAAACTACAGCCGTGGGATTTGAGAAAATCAACGATATAGATGGAATGACCGTTAGAAAAAAGCACGTTTCACCTCTTATATGGGCAGTATAGTTGAGTAGCAGGGCAGATTGTTCTTTGTTGCATTTTTTTAATTTTCCTTGTCACGTTTTCGTTTTTGGCATGGCCATGCCTCCTTTCTTCGATTTTTGGTGTTGAGTTTTTGTTGTGTTTTTTCCTCTCTGTCAGTGCTTTATTTCTATTCTCTTTGAACAATCTTTCTGACTCTCGATAGCGAACGGGTATTTCTTGAGTATTTGGATGCGGAGGATGAAGAGATTATGCTCTGCGAGGATGAAGAGATTATGCTCTGCGACGTTTTCTTCAGAAATGCCGCCATACCGGTGAAGCTCTTGATCACAGTATTCTGTCTTGTAACGCATATCTGTTTTAAATGGAGTTCTGAGATTTTGTTTGCCCCTTTTGTTGCTTTTTAGAAAATCTGTTATGATTTCTATATTTGTTTCTGGTTTTCGTTTAAAGAGAGATTGTTATTATAAAATTTTGGATGTCAGGAAGTTTTAGAGTTTTTTGTTTCACAGTTTGATGGTTATTTCAAAATGATTAGTTAAATTATAGTTTAATTCTTTAATTACCACTTAAAATGTGACCGCTGGATTTGAACCTAGGTTTTTTGAAACTAGTAGATCCTCAACAGGGTCGGGATATACCCATCAATATACACCGTGTCTTGTGGACAGTCTACTCTATAGCAGAGGCCTCAAGTTCGAATCCAAAAGGAATGTATGTGCACTGGATTGGATATTGGACTCACAGCACAATCACCAAATAAACCATAAAGCATAGGAATGTATGTGCAAAACATGGTGATCGACACCTTCAGTTTTTTGAAAGACAATTGTATGCACCTGCTTCTTATATATGGAAAGGCTACCTTTAAGCAGTATATGGTTTAACCTTCCTGTTAGTCAAGAGCCCTGTTTTAAATGGTCCATTATAGAGAAGATTAATATAGTTATTTTTGTTTTGTTTTGCATTTTCTGTCTTATTTTCCCTGTAACATGCCTTTTAATACCTGAGTGATTTACTATGTTTAACATTACAGTCCATTTTCAATGAAATCGAGCTGTCATTAATAGAGCTACAAAATACCGGGAGAGCATATTCTGAGTAACTTATTATCATTGTCTAGGTTTTAATGATGTATACTAATTCTATAACCTTTTCACCTAGGAACTATATAGAGCTTTGTCTGTCAGTACCTTACAGAATTTTGCTTGTAAATTCTCCTGTAATAGGAGCAGCCATAGCTATCGACAGAATTTAGCTTATTCATGAAGGCCGGAGGCAGAGGAAATTAAAAATTCACACATAGTAAAAATTTAAAACATAAAATATTATTTTCACAACACACAGAGCTGCTGCTCGTAATTTTCTGTTTGCTCACATTCACCTTCCTCTCATTCCTTGTTCTGTTAAAAATAAATTACAATTACAAAATATATGCTCTAGGTAAAAAGTCACGTGAAAGAATTTTCACGGATGAGTGGAAACGAATACAATTTTTCAAATTCACCTAACTAACTTTTCCCCCGTCAAAATACAATTAATACAATGTCCTTTTCATAAAATTCAAACTTAAATATTAAATATTTCGCATCCCGATATTTCCTTTGGCGGTGGCGGCTTTCTCCATAGTTCCCCGCGGTATCGCGATGGTTAAAATCTTGATTGCGATATTGCGGGCAGCGGTTAGTTGACGGCCCGGTAAACTGTGGCGGTTAAAAATAAAGCAAACTTCTACTGAGTCTCCCGTGATATCGCGATGAATATTTTATTGATTGCGATATAGCGGGCATTGGCTGGAGGTACGGCAGGCGGTTGATATAAAACAAAAACATTACCGAAGACTCCCGCGGTATCGCGATGGTTAATTTATTGATTGCGATATAGCGGGCAGTGGTTGGCGGGGACGGCAGCAGTTAGGGTTAATATTCCAACACTCCCCCTTAAGCATAACTGCGCTGTCCACCATGCCCAATCTGTTTCTCTGAAAAATAAAATTATCTCTTCCCAGTGGCTTCGTGAAAATATCTGCACTTTGTTCTTCTGATCTGCAAAATTCTAAAAATATATCACCATTATTAATTAATTCTCTGATAAAATGATACCTAGTATCAATATGCTTGCTTCTTTTATGAAAGACTGGATTCTTTGAAAGAGCTATGGCTGAATTGTTATCGCAGTAAATTTTTGTTGCCTCCATTTGTTCATTTTGTAATTCTTTCAAAATTCTTCTCATCCAGACTGCTTGACATGCTGCACTTGTGGCTGCCACATACTCTGCTTCGGCTGATGAAAGACAAACTATTGGCTGCTTCTTTGAAAACCATGAGACAATTCCTGTCCCAAAATTAAATACATATCCAGACGTGTTTTTTCTGTCATCAATGCTGCCAGCACAGTCACTGTCTGTGTATCCTATGAGTTTGAACTCATCTGAACTTGAATACTTGATGCCAAAATTTCTTGTTCCACTTACATACCTTAAAATTCTTTTCCCTGCTTTCCAATGGGTGTCTTTTGGTGTTTCCATAAACCTAGAAATCAAACTTACTCCATACATAATGTCTGGCCTTGTG
Organism: Sequoia sempervirens; assembly: GCA_007258455.2. Classification (NCBI taxonomy): domain Eukaryota; kingdom Viridiplantae; phylum Streptophyta; class Pinopsida; order Cupressales; family Cupressaceae; genus Sequoia; species Sequoia sempervirens. Next base: position 80,745 of record VDFB02352673.1, read on the forward strand.
GCTGTGAGATACATGAGACTTCCAACAAGCCTCTTAAACAAAGTTGGATCAACATTAGACCCTCTATCATTCTTGCTTAGTTTCAGACCTGTCACTGTAGGTGTTGGTGCTGGTTTGCACTTCATCATATTAAACCTTTTCAAAATGTCATTTGCATATTTTGACTGTGAAATAAAAATACCATTTTCATTTTGATTTACTTCAATTCCCAAAAAATACTTCATCAGACCTAAGTCTGTCATTTCAAATTCTTTCTTCATGTCTGCCTTGAACAGATCAATTGACAAATTTCCAGTGAATATTAAATCATCCACATATAAGCATACTATTAGTATTTCACCTTCTTCATTCATTTTTGTATACAGTGTGGGCTCACTGCTACATCTATTAAATCCATTCAACAAAAGATAACTGTCTATTCTGCTATACCAAGCTCTTGGGGCTTGCTTCCAATCCATCGAGTGCCTTCTTCAGTTTGTAAACTTTGTCTTCTTGACCCGAGAATTTCCATATCCAGTTGCGATTTCCACATAAACTTCTTCTTCTAAATAACCATTTAAAAGCTGACTTTACATCCGTTTGAAATCTGAGACCACTTATTATTAGAAGTGCTAAATGCTAAAATCCCGTACTTATAGTATCCAATCGTTACTCTGATTGCAAATGTTTCGTTGGTCAATTCCAGGCTGTTGTGAATAACCCTTTACAACCAATCTTGCTTTAAGCTTCTGAACTTCATCTTTTTCATTCAATTTGGTTTTATAAACCCATTTCACTCTAATTACATCTTTGTCTTTTGGAAGACTGACTAGTTCCCATGTTTGATTCTTCTCAATTGCTTCAATTTCTTCATCCATAGCACTTACCCATTTATCATCTTTGACTGCATCTTCAAAATGAATTGGATCTTCTATTTGAGAATAAAATGCACAAAGAGAAATCTGATCTGAGTTATTCTCACCTTCATTTTGCTCATATATATCTCTTATGCTTCTGATTTTCTGTCTTCTCAGACTTGCCAATGTAGGATTTGACATATCACTTGAACTTGTGGAATGTGGACCCGATGGTCCTGCTGTAGATGGTGTTTGTTGTCCTCTTGTTGGACTGCTTCCTTGAATGATTGAGGCTGTTCTTATAGTCGATGCTGGTGTCACTTGTGGACCACTTTGTTGAGCTTGAATGGGAGTGGGAGGAGTCACAATAGTTGGAATATTTGTTGATGCTGGAACTTCATTCTCCTCTTGAGGTATACTAGCTGAAATATTGACTGTCTTCTCTATACTTCCATCCCATGCTTCATCTTCTACAAATTGTACATCTCTGCTGATTATAACTTTCTTTGTTGTTGGATTATAAAGCTTATATGCTTTGTATTCTTCACTGTATCCAACAAATATACATTTTTCTCCTTTGTTATCTAGCTTCCTTCTCAATTCATCGGGCACGTATTGCATATGCCACACATCAAATGCTCTCATGTGAGTAACAACGTGTTTTCTTCTGTCCATGCTTCTTGATTGCTATATTCATAACACTTTAAGACGGACACCTGTATTCATTATATAGAATTTTGCACAAGATATTATATACGCCCAATATTCATTTGACAAATGTTTGGCTTTCAACATGCTTCTAGCCATTTCCATGATTGTTCTATTTTTCCTTTCAGCTACTCCATTTTGTTGAGGTGTGTATCTAGTTGTGAATTGCTTGTGAATTCCATGATCTTTACAAAAATTAAAAAACTCTCTTGAAATATATTCACCACCTCTATCTGTTCTCAACACTTTAATATAATAACCACTCTGTTTTTCAACCAAATTCTTGAACTGACGAAACAGATCAAACACTTCATTTTTCTGCTTTAGAAAGTAAACCCATGTTTTTCTTGAATAATCATCAATGAATGTCAGAAAATAAAAACTACCACCTATTGAAGGTGTTTGCATTGGTCCACACAAATCTGAATGTATAATTTCCAAAGGGGCTTTTGCTCTAGTTGACTTTCCTGCTGGAAATGACTCTCTATGTTGTTTTCCTAAAATGCACCCTTCACATACCCTTTCTGGTTTTTCTATTAAAGGTAGTCCCTTGACCATGCCTTTCCTATGAAGTAAATTTAAACCTCCAAAGTTGAGATGACCAAATCTCAGGTGCCATAACCAGTTTTCATCTTTTATCTCAGCTTGAAAGATTGTCTGCACTACTGCTGTAGTTTCTTCTCTACTCACTTGTGAATTCATTAAGTTTTGTGCTTGAGCATAATTTATATTCAAATCTGGCCTTATCTTTAAGGGAAACATTATGTTGTTTGTCATTCTGACTTTTGCAATAAGCTGGTTGCTTGGGTATTTGTCTAAAATTGTGCATAGACCATTCTTGAAGGTTACTCTATATCCTTTTTGAACCAGTTGCCCTACACTCATTAAGTTATGTTTCAGACCAGGCACAAAATACACATCTGAAATATACTTTTTCTCCCCCTGTTTAGTTAGAATATTGACATCTCCTTTTCCTTTGACTGACACCTTGTTGTCATTACCCAATGTAACATCAGATTTTACATTTTCATTTAAACTTGAAAACATTTCTAGATTCCCTGTCATATGATTGCTACAGCCTGAATCTAAAAACCATACATCTTTCTCATTTGCTTGAGCAACATTACAAGCTAAAAACATTGTTCTCTTATCTGAATCCTGATTTTGACCTTCTCTTGAAAAATTTGCATTTTGTCTATTATTATCATACTGCTTCTTTCTACACTCATTCATATAATGCCCATATTTTTTACAGTAGTGACATTGGACTTGAGATTTCTCATACCTTTGATTTTGTGACTGATTCTGTGTTGGGTTTTGGCTTGAGCCTTGATTGCTGCCTCTTCCACTTGAGTTTGATAAACTGTATCTTTCACCTCTGTAAGAGTTTCTTCCTCTTCCTCTTGATCTACCTCTGCCTCTTCCTTGACTGACTGAAGCCTGAGTTTTGAAAGCATGCTCCAGTGATGTATCTGCTGACCTTTTCAGCCTTTGTTCATGAGAAATTAGAGATGCATACAGCTCATCAACTGAGAACTGTGAGAGATCCTTTGTCTCCTCTATTGCAACTACAACCGGTAGAAATTTTGTGGGCAAACTCCTTAAAATATTTTCAACAACTCTGGTATCTTCCAGATTTTCTCCATGAGACCTAATTTGATTAACCACCCCAATGACTTGGGTGTAGAATGAATCTACAGATTCATTGTCCTTCATGCATATTGTTTCAAAATCTCTTCTCAGCATTTGTAGCTTTGCTGTTTTAACTTTTGCCATGCCTTGATAGGCTGTTTGTAGTATGTCCCATGCTTGTTTGGACTTTGTTGCTGCTGAAATCCTTGGAAATATGCTCTCATGTACAGCTTGAAACAGATAAAATAAAGCCTTTGAATCTTTCTTCCTTGTGTCCTTCAATAAGTCTTTCTCTGCTTGTGTTAAAGCATTGTATGCTACTGCATCTGCTGGCTCTGCAAATCCATTCTCTACTAAATCCCATATATCTTGTGGGCTAAATAGTGCTTTCATGGTAATTGACCAGTACTCATAATTCTTCCCATTAAACTGTGGAATTTGTGGGTTTGTCAAGCTTGTGCTTGCTGCCATTTTTGAAATTTACCCAGATAATCTGCTTTGATCAAATTGACTCTGATAATCAAACTTGCTCTGATACCACGTGAAGGCCGGAGGCAGAGGAAATTAAAAATTCACACATAGTAAAAATTTAAAACATAAAATATTATTTTCACAACACACAGAGCTGCTGCTCGTAATTTTCTGTTTGCTCACATTCACCTTCCTCTCATTCCTTGTTCTGTTAAAAATAAATTACAATTACAAAATATATGCTCCAGGTAAAAAGTCACGTGAAAGAATTTTCACGGATGAGTGGAAACGAATACAATTTTTCAAATTCACCTAACTAACTTTTCCCCCGTCAAAATACAATTAATACAATGTCCTTTTCATAAAATTCAAACTTAAATATTAAATATTTCGCATCCCGATATTTCCTTTGGCGGTGACGGCTTTCTCCATAGTTCCCCGCGGTATCGCGATGGTTAAAATCTTGATTGCGATATTGCGGGCAGCGGTTAGTTGACAGCCCGGTAAACTGTGGCGGTTAAAAATAAAGCAAACTTCTACGGAGTCTCCCGTGATATCGCGATGAATATTTTATTGATTGCGATATAGCGGGCATTGGCTGGAGGTACGGCAGGCGGTTGATATAAAACAAAAACATTACCGAAGACTCCCGCGGTATCGCGATGGTTAATTTATTGATTGCGATATAGCGGGCAGTGGTTGGCGGGGACGGCAGCAGTTAGGGTTAATATTCCAACAATTCACTGGTCTTTCAAATTGTATATATCATGATTCATGTCTGGAATACTATTTTCATAAGTTTAAGATTATGGCCATATAGTCCTCCATCGGTGCATGTTTTAAACTAGGTTTCAAACCCGATCCGTGTGCAAATCTATGATATAAGCTTGAAGGTGTGTTAGGCATGATGTGTTTAGGATATCTGCATTTATTAATCAAAATCATGAGTCTTCTTTCGCCAATATAGAGACATTAACTTTCGACCCAGCCATTTGGAGCCAAGTTCTAAGCAACATATTTCAGATTAGTTAGAAGGGAGTTATGCAAGCCAAAGAAATGGTTTAAAAAAAATGCAGCCACCAGCAATTAATAGTATTGCTGTCAGGAGAGATATTGTAATTGTCCAACCAATTTTGTAACTGCTGTCAGAATATGTCAACCTCTGTTTATAAGATGCAGTATCAGGCATAGTGCAGATAAGGAAATGTTGTGCCAGGTATAACTTCCATGCCCAGCATTAAGGTATACGCGCTTATCCATTGCCTTCACCAGACTTTGAATTTGAAATTGTCAACAGCAACATTATCAAAGCTAATTGTCAAACTAGATTGCAAAACCTGTGGCATGCTTTCCAAAATTAAGCACAAATGAATGTACATAGGATTTAATACTTCTACCTGAAGTAACTGCAATTTTCAAAAAACCAAACACAGTCAAACCAATCGTACTGTTCTCGAAAGGCCTTGAAAAGGGCTTTTAAGTTTGCATTTCTGACTTGCATTCCAAGTCAGAAGTGGGCTGAGGAAATGGAGGGTAATGGGTGCCCAGAATGCCTACTGAGTCTGGCAGTGAACGAGACATTTGATTTAGAGAAGACTGTTTGCAGCTATGGCTTCTTCATGTTGCCACCCGATCTCTGGCTTTCTTCTTCTTCTACCCTTCAGCGCCCTCCCAGACTATCAGATGCTACCACACTCATGGTCCGCATCTCGCAACAAAAATCACCCTCTTCTTGTCTTTTAATATGGGTGATGGGAATAGGTAACCTTCCCACTCAAGAACAACAATATTTGCTGGTATGCATTTCCCATTTTACCATTTTATTCAATATGGCAGGATCAAGTGGTTCGGATGCTGAGGCTATCAGAATCTCAGGAATCTGCAGTTACAGAGTTCCATTCTCTGCATCCCACGGCCAGGGCTAAAGGTTTTGGTCGGCTTTTTCGGTCACCAACCTTGTTTGAGGACATGGTCAAAAGTATCCTTTTATGCCATTGTGGGTGAGGGCCTCTACTTTGTTCTTGTTTCTTTCACACTAAATCTCTCATTTTGCAGATGGTTGAGCACAAATGTTTTTGTTTTATGTTTCTTTGCTGACAAGCAACATCAAATAATTTTCTTACCAGTTTTTCAACCATGAAAAACAATGTAGAACCCTCACAAGTACTTAAATCAACTAGCCTATTATGTCTATCAATGAAGAAATATATCTACACTATCATTATATTTGGAAGATATTCTGTGTATACAAATAATTAACTAAATTTATGGTACTGATTTTTTTAATTTGTTTTTCTTGACAGTTCTGTTGCTCTCTGAGACTCTGCAATATTAGATAAGCATTAGTTTATTTTTATTAAAGTTATTTACTAAATATTTGTATATCATAGTTTTAGTTAAATAACTTCAGGTTGAATTGTTGTATTTTTTATTGACAGGGAACTGGTATAAATTTGAACCATGGTTGATGTCTATTGTTTGACATGGTGTCAACATCTAGAAATGTTTTTAATATGTTGTCAGTGTCTTAAAATATTTGGAAGGTTGAATGAGTATTCCATAATATCTAGAGATGTGTATAATTTTTTTTAGAAAATGCTTGGAAAACCTAAGAAAATGTTTGAATTTTTCAATCACTTCTTGGTAATAAATGAAGAAATATATCTACACTATCATTATATATATTTGGAAGATATTCTGTGTATACAAATAATTAACTAAATTTATGGTACTGATTTTTTTAATTTGTTTTTCTTGACAGTTCTGTTGCTCTCTGAGACTCTGCAATATTAGATAAGCATTATTTTATTTTTATTAAAGTTATTTACTAAATATTTGTATATCATAGTTTTAGTTAAATAACTTCAGGTTGAATTGTTGTATTTTTTATTGACAGGGAACTGGTATAAATTTGAACCATGGTTAATGTCGATTGTTTGACATGGTGTCAACATCTAGAAACGTTTTTAACATGTTGTCAGTGTCTTAAAATATTTGGAAGGTTGAATGTAGTATTCCATAATATCTAGAAATGTGTATAATTTTTTTTAGAAAATGCTTGGAAAACCTAAGAAAATGTCTGTATTTTTGAATCACTTCTTGGTAATAAATGTAATAAGAATAGGTGTGTAGAAATAGGTTGGTGAAATTGGATATGTAAGCTATGTAAACTTATTTGTTGTTTAATACAAATATTTTTTATTTGGAAGGGGTTGAATTTACCCCCTTCCCAAAGCTGCATGGAATGGCTATCGAACATGGTCATTTTATTAGGCCTGCATGTTTTTAAAAGGTTGAAAGGAATGGGCAATTGGTTATTCCTTAGACTTACGCTATGTGTGTTCTTTATCAGTTTTTATATTTTTTGTAAGTACATAAAATTATTTATTTTATTTTATTTTATTGTGTTTAATGACTTGACATTTTAAATGGTGTGCTTCAATTATCAAGAATCACAATATTCTCTAATTATACAATGCTATCTAGTAATAATTGTTGTTATGCATTAGATGTACTTATTATTTGAACATGTTTGTTTATTGTGTTTTGTATTGGAGTATATTTATTGTAATAATTAGTGTTATGTTGATAGGCAAGTGACAATTTAAACATATTTATTCATTGTATTTTTACTTAAAATCTAATTATTATTTATAGAGTTGGCATTTGCATTTTTGCATTCCTTGCAATTTGATGTACTTATTATTTGTGTGGAGTATGGAACTTAGATGCACTTATTGTTTGTGTGAAGAGTGAC
>VDFB02352674.1:0-15372 GCA_007258455.2 Sequoia sempervirens
GGGCTTTTGGCACAGTGGTTGCTTAGCTATCACTATAATAAGCACCTTTAATTTTTTTTCTTCAAAATTTAAACACGTTAGCTCCAAAACAGAAAGTAAAGCTAAGCAACTTCCTTCCACTTTCTGGTGACCAAGTTCCTAGTGTGGGTGAGGTGAGAGCATGCGGTGTAGGATTACATTAGAAAACTAAACTATTGAAAATGATGATCACTTGTTCAGTGGGGTAAGCCAAGCACATCCACTTTGCAGTGGGAAGGCTAATATAAAGAAATGTAAAGTCAAACTCTTCCACTTTTCAGTGGTGAGCGAGTGCCGGAGAACCACTTGTTCAGCGGGGTGAGTACAATAGCCATTTTTGCAGTGGGGTAAGCAAATGAAACCACTCATGCAGTGGGGTAAGTAGCAACAAATCAACAAGAGCAACTCACTGGTGGCACTACCACTCAATGTTACATTATTAGCTCATTACAAAATTCAGTCCAGAACAACATATAACTGCTGCTACAACTGTAAGGTGATATGAAACTGATTTAACACTCTCAATGAAAACCAAACTCAGAAACAAGATACCCCAGCTATGAATTGACAATTATACCTCAAGTATGTGGCAACCTGGAGACCGAAACAAGTCTGAAATGCAACTGTAACAGGTCTGAAACACAGTTAACTGCAAACAGCATGCTAGCATACCTCCCAAGAAACCCCTCAAATGTACAAAGTACAACCCCAAACAGTTTGCAAAGGTCCCGGAGAGTCTAGGCACCCAACAAAGGGCAGAAAAATACTGAAAAGGAGGGGCGGTTCCCCTAGAAACTTCACACACCACCCCTAAGGATGGTACAGCCTGCAGCAGGGGTGATTTTGTATTTTAAAATCATAAACTTCGGTCTGCAACCTGCCACCAACTCCTTCCTAATCGCCCATCTAGGAGATTCCATTGGTCAAATACCCAGAAGCCATTTCCAAAAACTTCAATCTGCACAAGCAAATAAGAGGGTGTGGCCTTGTACTTGCACAGGTACAGCCAGCAACATGAACTTCAAGAAATCAAACTCAAAACACTCAGAAACTGCAAGGAAATACTCATCAAGCATTAGCAAACTGAGTCACATCAAAACACCTCATACTGGAAAGCCATGAATGAAAACTTCACTATCAGCACCAATGGTGATACCTGAATGGAACCACACCAGTGCAGCTAGGGAATATATTTCAATTCTGAAACTAGAATTATCCTTGAGGGTTACTGTCCTTAAAGACTTGGAGAATCCAACACCAAACTGACAACGCTTCGTTATCAATCTTCAACATGACCAAATGAGCTCCCCAACAGCTCCTTATATAGCTTTTTAGAGGGAAAATCCTCAATTTGAAATAATAAAATAATTCACCTTTTCCATCAAATGCCTTTCAAAATAAAAATAATCACATTTTATGTGCAAAGTCCCCTTATGTCTCCTAGGCGCCCAACTTGGAGGCAATATTGGCTTTTCGAAAAGTCATTACACTTAAGTTATAAAAATAATAATCAAACATTATAAACTTAAGTGAAATATTAAAATATTTTACCCCAAGTTACAAAAAATCCTGAAAAACCTTGGAATCCAATTTTGACTGCACCAATATGATACTGAAGCATTGGATGAATGATTGAAGCCATTTTGATTACTTACTAAAAATAGACATGCGCTCCAAGAAGTTTGGAGAACACCCCAAAAGTTCGAAAACACCACGGAGAGTGTCATTCGAACCAGTATTACCCTCTGAGGTCACTGCCATAAATAGAAATCTTGTACCGCCACGACTGTGCCCTCCAAGAGCTTTGGAGTCCCCTTGCCTTATCACTTAGCCTACGGGAACTCAAAAAAATAGGCTAATGGTCACTAAACTGATTAAGCTTGAGAAGGGGACATTACACTTGTCCCAAAGCTTCTTGGTGGTGGCCTCTCTTTAAACATTCAAGAGCACAAAAGTGACTAGGCGAAGCCAAATAAGGCACCTTGCCTTCCAATCAACAACTAATTAATCTTCATCTTTCTTTCTGGTAGGTTTCTAATCTACAACTGCTTACCACAAAGCTCTATCCACAAGTAGAGCCTTCATCTTGAGCCTCCAAAACTCAAATTTGGTTCCATTGAACCTCCTCACCTCCATTCTAGAAGTGTTTGCCATACGAACTTCTTGAAAACAAGATCAATTGCAACAAAACACCCTCTTGAACAAAGATTAATACAAAGTAGGCCCTATTTCTCGCTTGGATTGAACAAGTTGGGCAGGCTCTGATACCAAATGTAAAGAAATATACAAAAACATCCTACTTAATCCTATTACGCATAGTTGAAAATCTCAAACATGACAATAACTTGGGGAAAAGCTCGGCAAATTTTGTGAACATTAAAAATACATAAATTTGTTAAAAAAATATTCTAAAACATGCATACTACTGAATTTAGGGAACACATTATGTATTATAGGTAAATGGGAGTTTACAACTTTTTCAGGAGGCAATTGTAGGCCCATTAATATTTTTGTTTCCCAATAATAATATCATCATCAATGAATTAGATGCTTTTGACTCACATCTCTATTTTATCTTCCATGGTGCTCTCCTTGTCTTCCTCAGCCTTGGCCATGGCCTTCTCATGGCAATTGCTGCATGCCAGTCATTCGTTTTCTTGAGGTAATAATACACAATGGAGAATTCCAAGCACAATTTTGAATGGTCAATGTGGTTAGTATTATTTGTGTAATAAGGCAAGCAAAGTGATGGGAGGTGTGAATAATTGGTGGTTAGGGTTTTCTCTTTCATCAAATTTGATGGTGGATTTGTAGGAGTCGACACAATCATAGTTGGCATCAAGTAACAACATGAGTATGAGTATGTTGCACTCCTATCTGCCCCTTCTTTAACACTGCTGCTAAAAAACACAGCCCAAAATGATGAAAAATGATCACTTTTTTGGGTTGAATAGACTTACAAAATATGACCAATTTTTTTAAAACAAATTGTGAGTTATTGCGAAGTTTACAATGAGTTTTTCCTGAGTTTCTCACCAGTTTTTCGTAATAACTCACCAGAAAGTTGTTTTGTGAGCAACTCGCAAGCCATTTCAACACTCATGTTTTTCTTGGGTTTTGCATCTATGCTATGAGGAGAGTTACAACTTATTCAATCTATACAAATTTTAAGAGTAATGGCATGCTAAACTACATTTAGAAAGAAACAAGAATAGAGAATAGAAGGAAAGTAGAATTAGACAACCACAAAAGAAAGTGACACAAAAATTACCCTAGGAAAACCTTTTGGGAGAAAAGCAGGTTTCAAAGCATTGAAACCAATGAATTACGAGTAACTATAGGTTACAATATATTCACAAGCTTCAAGGTTTAGAGGAGATCAACACTCTGAATCCTGGAGGAAATCTAGCAGCATAACTATGTAGAAAATATTATATACAATCTCCATCCCAAGTGCTCTATATATAGTCTAAGGAGACCTAGGAAATTATGTACCAAACCCATGTGCCCAAAATCGGTGCCCAATTCCACATGGTCAAAATCCACGACTCAAAAGATGCATCCCCTAAGATAGAATGTAACTCCCATTTTGACTAATTTGACCCCTATGACCATGGAGTCTTAACTGTAATTCCCAAGCAATCCACCATGAGGCAATAATGACGCTTACACACTTCTTACACCTGGCTGTAAGTAACCTGACAGAAATTCTAGTCCAAGTCTGCTAAGCAACCCCCAAAATCAATGAATCTTACAAACATCATAAGCCTAATGATGCGGCGGAGAGTGCCAACTATAGAATTTACATGATTCCACCCAAGTGGGATGCAATGGGCACAATAATTTACAATACACAAATATTAAATAATTCTAACTAGACCCAGGACTTGCAAGGTGTACAACAAACCTAGTCCTTTTGTCCTAACATAATTAACACATACATACATGACTAGGTTGTGCTCGGGTTAATCCTTTATTGGTTAGAATTGTAAGACAAAGGTGACAAAAATTCTTCTAATGAGTAAAGAGGCTAGAGAGTGAAAACCTCAAAAGTGGGGATTGCTTGTGTGCTAAGTGGATCCCCTTGCCTTGTAATTATTACCATTATAACATGTGGAAATAGAATGTTGTTTGTGCAAATGACTAATCATTAAGGTCGTCTTGAGATAACTTAAAATATGAGTCAAATCCTTGAAAAATCAAAATACCTTTGAAAGCATTCGATACTTCATTTAAAAAATCCTCTTTAACATGTTTTGAAGCAGAAAAGTTTAATGAATATTTACTTAATGTCTTTATAATTTTGTGCAAAACACCTTCCATATAAAGCCAATATGCCTAGGGATTAGCCTCATCACCTGCATTCTTCTGGCTGAGGAGCTAGTTGGAAACCTAAAAGAGCTCTGCAATTTTGTTTAGCTATATAACCATTCCTCTCAGAAATCTTAAACAGGTGAGCCTTTTCCTATTGAAATTCTCCTCAGCAACAATCTTAAACGTTCTAGTGGCTAAAGCCCTTATAACTCCAAATTTCTATGCCAAGTGATGGCGGGAAGAGGCCTGAAAATGAAGATACATATGAGTTTCCTTTGGATAAAACTTTCCTAGAAACAGAACAATCTGGCTTCCCTACAATGAGTACATCCAGAAAAGGGTAAATGATCTTCCTGCTTAAACTCTATAGTGAATTTGATCCCTGAACAAATGCAGTTGATGGGAACATAAAAATCTTCCAGCTTTTCCTTTCCATGATGCCAGATAAAGAATATATTATCCACATACCTCCTCCACCACTTCGATTTCAAAGGAGCTGAAAGAAGTGTAACCTCTTCAAGTTTCTCTGTAAAAGGCCTTACAACTATGGGAGACATTGGAGATCCCATTTCCACATCCTCAATCTGTTCAGATAACTCTTCACTGAAACTGAAAAAGGTGGACCTCAAACAAAACGTGTTCAGTACAGTTGTATCAGCATACACTAAAGATCACCATCTGAATAGCCTGAAAAACTAGAATCCTGGTGAATAGACAGATATCATCAAAACAAACCACCAAGTCCTTCTCTAACTTGTCATCCTTTACAAAATCCACAAAATAAAGAGAGTTTTTATTTTTTAATTAGGAGTTATTTGTAGGGCTTATGGGGCACTTGGATTTTGGCAAAAATGACATGGGCTTGCCTACAAGTCTACAACTACTTGTACTGAGGTTGTGGCAACTATTACCTATTTTGAATCCCACAAGTCATGGGGTCGTACAAGGCAGTATGCACTGTTATGTTGTCAAGTACTAGAACTTTGAAGACAGTACTAGGATTGCTACTGTTGATCTTGAAGAGGACATTGACAATTTGGCAGTGTGAGACTGGTCTGTTATATCAGGTTTTATATGAATTTTTAATTTTTTATGAATCGTCTTTCCTTAAGGACCATCTGGAAATTAAGTGAAGTCCAATATATGACAATTTTGTATCATTCTGGAATTTCTGAGATAAATAGGAAAACGTTGGATCCTGAGAAATCGATGATCCTGGAATGAGATGCGATATCATTCTAGAGTATTATGTAAATTAAAATGTTTATTATTCTTTTCTATGTAAATTACACTCTGTGGTGCATCAAAGGGCATCAATAATTGCACATGAGATAGATATTTGCTTGTTTCACACCTTTTTGAGGTGATTGTCACAGAAAAGTATCCTCTTGACTTGAATGAGTTTTCTTCTTCAGAAGTAGCATTAATGGGATCCAATTTTCTCATTAGATTCTTTGCCACTTAGGCCGGCCATGAGATGCAACATGTTTCTTTTATGATAGTGTAGAACTTATTGAACGCCGTTAAACTATACTCTCACTTGGTCTCCTCTTGCATATTTCTGGGGTTAACCATCCATCACACCTTGAATGTGGTCGGCAGGAGTAACTTGGGGGCTGTATATTTGATATGTGTTAACACGAAATACTTGATTATTTAAATTTTCTATATCATTGTCTAGTGCTTCTCTTCTCTTCAATCAACTGGCTATGCCCTGCATAGAATGTGACAAGACTATGCTTACAGTAAATTTACTGGACATGTCTAAAATTATGCCCCTGCATTTCTATTGTTTTCCCAAGCTTTATCATTATTTGTTTTGTAAACATGTTTTCTCTTAATTTTGAAGATGAAATATTTATGCAGAAAAGAGCGAAGTCCAAGACTCCAGTTCCAGAGATACCTATAGAAGCCCGGGCAGAAAAGGCTTTAGAGGCTATTTGTAAATGTTGCATGGGGAGTGACATGATCGAAGAAGAAGAAGATGCAAGGTTGCTTAGTATTATGCTGTGTGCAGTTTTTCCCACTGCTGATAAGGCTGAGATAGAGAAAACTGTATGGAGTAGGCTGAGACAGTCATCTGCAGATGATGAAATAAGCCAAAAACCTGAAGTACAACAAACCAAAGAACCCATCATTTTAGAACAAGATACAGAAACTATATACAGCTAGGTTTTGGCGTACTCAATGGGTGTATTTCTAAATTCCCAGCTACCCAAATTGCTTTTGTACTTACTGTCATATTTTATCAAATCATTCATAAGCCATATGTTGGAAGTTGCCAGGGTTGGGGACAAGTTATTTTTTCATGTGCCAATGAAATATGATTCTGAACATTGTTTTGAGGTGGCTATAATTCGACCACAAGGTCAGGCTCCAATGAATAAGACCAAGGTCTGGGAACTCCTCAACAGTATCCCATGTAAACAAGCATTTCCTTTTTAGCCAGGTGGGTAATTGTGGCTCCAGATGCCATGGAATGCATTGGCGCCCCTATACCGATTCAAGATTTTGATTCCATTTTAGAAACTTTCCTCAGGATGGCATTTTTCTCCTCAATATTTCTGTAGTATGTTTGAACTTTTAATTTCATACAAGTATTCTTCCATTAGTTTCTTTTATTTAAATCTATTTTTATATTTGATGGTTTTGTTTTCTCATTAAGTTTGATTCCTTAGATTGACAGTCATCTTTTCTGCGGTATATTTTCACAAAGTAATGACATAGTTATACAGACAGAGTGTATGCCATAGGAATATGGACTATTTAGCCCAGGAAATGAATTAGACAAAATTACTTCTAAAAGGTAGTTTTAAAGCCTTATGTTTTCTATCTTTGCTCTAATGCTATTGAAGTCAATGATTTTTTATCTAAGAAACAAACATTTTGGAATCATCAGTTGATCAATGGATTTTACTTACGAAACAAGCATTTTTGAATCTATCAGTTAGAGTCAGTAGTTTTGCCTAAAGAACAAACATTTTGAATCTATCAATTTTGTATCTCAGTAATTCCAAAGGTTGAATTTTGCAGTCTTAGTAAGATTGGAATTTGTGACTCACTTATACCTGTCTAGCCTTATTTTTTGTGTTGTTTTCCTTTTTCAAATTGTTTTCCATTAAAAAAAATTTAAAGGAAATTTTTGAATTTGAAAAAATGACAAAATTTGCCCCCAAGAATGGCTAGTTCTATGCTTTCTATGATGTAATGACATATCTATATGTTATTTGTGTACATGCAGATGTAACATCTATAAACAAGCTAAACTAAGTTAACTTATTTATTTACTTTTATATGCAACACTCCAATTAAGCATAAGGATTGATCAAAACTTTAATGAAAATACACAATATTCTCACCGATACCAACCCTTGTTATACCAAGACGTGGCGGTTGTGCTTCAATATGATGGATGTGAATGCTCCTACCTACAACATAAAATTACATAAGGAGTGTATATTATATGATAATGGCTTGGGTTGAGGCCAACTTATAGATTTTTGGATGGGGGATTGGGTGGATAGGATTGAGTTGAAGGATCAAGAGCTCTCATTTCTTGAGAGGCCTAGGAGGATGAGTAGATGATAAGTGCTTTCAAGTGGTTGGTGGATGTGGAGTCCAAGATTCAAGGGAAACCAGTGGTTGAGGATTCCCTTAGAAGAAGTGGATGGATATAATTGAAAGGGATGCTTTGAGGTACTTTGGGGGTATGGGATTTTTTTGACCCATGCTTGATGTATAAGCAAGACCCATGTCACATGTGCAAATACTAGTACCTTGTGTACAAAGACCCGCCTATGCACTTTTTGGAGGATGTGCAAGGTTTTAATAAATTGATTGAGGTTAGGAATGTGTGCAAGTGAGGATAGTGGTAATTGGTTTTAGCCCATTTAATGAAAGTGCATAAAATAGACAATCAAATAAGATATATTTATTTAATTTTGGAATATGAGACGAGGGACTGTAAAATATTTGGATTTGTTTAAGGTTGGACTATAAGAAGGATGATTTAATGATTAAGGCTAGGAATGAGGTTGAGTGAGATTTTTATTATAAGTGGGATGGAAATTGGATAGTGTCGAATAAGTAAGGAATTTGTCTTGAGCACGTCTTAAGCCATGATATCATATAGAGGTTTAACTGCTCGTGTGTTGAATTGTGATATTGGAGGTTTGTCTAAATACTCCCAACCAAATTTTATTTGATCTTGTTGGCACAATATTTTAGTAAAAACCTTAGTAAAAAAATATTTTATTGAATTTATTTTTATTTTTATTTTGAAATTTGGTTTCAAAGACAAGATCTTGAGATTGCTCATGTTACTGCTACTCATTTATGTATCTTATGAGGTAGAGGGTATAACATTTTTCTTAAGATAATGTCACTATGATTGGTGTTCAATTATTTTAAAAATTTTTCTAGAAAGTTGTTCATACCATGTAGAAGTTGTCAAATCCAACTTCAGAGTCCAAGAACACCTGCATGCAAAGGGATACCTGTCACAGGGAAGAGTATAGAGAAAAAACAAGCGAGGGTTTGAAGCTCTATAATATTAGAGATATATTATCAGAACAATCGAATGAATATTTACAAAAGATCAATCCTTAAAAGGAGATCAAGCATAACCTAAAAGTAACCCTAATAGGTAAACATTTAATAATTGATATAATTATTAAATGTCACAATATGCATCTAAGTGAAATCTTAAGAGTAGAATAAAGGTGACTTAATTAATATAATTAAGTGAAAACCTTTACTCTAACAATATCGAGTATGTAAATCCCTCATCTTTATTGTAACGATTGCCCCATTACATATTGCAAAAAAAACTTTTCAAATTTTCATAGTAGGAAAAAGAATGAGGAAGTGTTCCATTGTGCTAAATACAATGTTTACTATGTTAAATTGTGGCAAAATTTAAGGTTGATTTAAAGAAACAATGATGTCCACAATGTTAAAAGGTGTTTCTTATATACATTTAGTAGAGTAAATTACAAATTAGCAATAGTGCAAAATAGGTGCAAGGGATATATTGATAGACATGATAAAAATGATAGAATTACTTCAAACTTTTGGTAATTCTCTCGTTTTTGGTGGGTTATTGAGGGCATAGGATCCTTTGACTTTGGGACACAAACAATGGCCTATTTTTGTATTTAGAGGTTGAAAACTATCTATTTTATATGTTTTGGAACTCGGCCTACACTTCACATATTTTGTAGAATTGCTCTCTTATCCTTGCAGGCCCATGATGTATTGAGTCATCAAACTTCTAGCATTAGGATGTAGTCTTTCATTTGCATGTAGTACAAGCTTGTCTCCACCCCACATCCTTGCAATAATTACTTTTGGTAGTTTGACGGAACCTTCTTGCATGATTGTTAGTGTAATCATGTATTAACTATTGATTAATTAATCTTTAATTAATTACTAGTCTAATTTATTCTCATGCACTTAAGCTAAACTTAGGATTTCTTTATTCAGTTAACTACGTGTTTTTCTATGTTAACTAAAGTGAGCTATTATTAGATTATTATGTCTCATCGCATGTGATGTTGACACTTGCCTTGATCTAATCCCTTTACCATTTAGGGTTGTTGCTATACAACACTCAACCCTCATTGTATTATTTCACTTCTTCTCTTGAACTCTCAACCTTTGAGGACTTTTGTTTTTCTTGAAGATTCTTGAGGTTCATTTTGTAGCTTTTTCTTGTTGAGGAATATTGCATATATTGTTTGTAGATCTCTTGTGTTGAAGGTGTCTTTGTTCGTTGTTTGATTTTGTGGCTTGTGTTTTTCACAATCATATCATGGTATCAAAGCGTGGATTCAATGAATCCCTTCTCGATTTATGATTTTTTTTCTTCACCAAGGGTTACAAGTTTTAGATCTAAATCCTCTTTGTTTTTTTTGCAAATTTTGGAGGTGGACAAATTTTTGGTGCATTTTGATGCAAAAAAGACCTCACCGTTAGATTTAGAGTTGTCGAGAAAGTCAAATTTGGTTTTTGTTTGGTCTAATTTTGACTCTTGATGTCAGATTTGCAAGGGTTTGAAATAGTTGTTTTTTTTTTTTTCAGATCTGAAGGGTGGCTGCAATTTTGGTGCGAAAAGGACCTCGTCGTTGGATTCAGGAGGCTAATTCCACGAATTTTGACTATAAATTTGCTTATATTCGATGTAGGGAGCTTTTGAGGCAAAAAAAATTTGTAGACCCTTATACGTCCGTTCACAAGCGAATAAAAAAAAAAGTTGAAATAAAAAGGCATAAGGTGTGGTTTTTTAATTTTTTTGTTTTTGTTTTTAAAATAAAGCAACAATTTTAAAAATTGTAGGTTTTAATTTTATAGGGTGGCTGGCATATTTTTTTTGGTAGGCGCATTTATTAAGTACTCGCAAGGTACTACACTTGTAACCCCTGTGGGCCCCACATTGACTTGTCAATGGCTTTTAATGCCATAGGCAACAACATTCCTATTGAATGCACAAGACAACTGAGAGGGAGGTGAATCAATTGTACATTAAAACTTCAAAACCCTCACAAACATTCAGATCCACATTCATTCAATCAAGCCTTAATATGTTATAATGATTTAGCATGAAAAACAAATAATAGAAATTGAATCAAATCAACACCATACACAAGAGAACACCAGATTTACGTGGAAAACCCAAGATGCGAGAAACCACTGTAAGGATTAGCTCACAATATAAAGTAACTTCCACACTGAATACAATAGGACTCACTACCTAAAGAAAGAAAGGCTCACTGCCAAAGACTCACTGCTAGAATAGAGAAGAAGATAGAGAAGAATGTTACATAGAGATATCCATCTCAATGTAACAGTGAAATCCACCACAATGTCTCCAACACCTTCGTAGCTTGACTGAAGAATTGTAGATACCTTCTGCTCACTACATCGAGTAAACTAGCATATGAAAGCTCACACTGCACTTCTCAAATTCACACTCTACCACTATGCAATTTGCATCATTTGCATCTCTCTTGTCTATCTTGTCATCCTTCAACAACTCAACTCTTATTTATATCATCTTCAACCTTGAAACCATTATCTAAGGTCGACTATGCACATCAATCGTACAAATTCAAATTAGGTCGGCACCAAAACACTTCCGTGGCGGATAAAAGTGAAGGCAGACCACACCATTCCTTATCTATGACCCAAATCTATAACACCACACTACAATACGCTTCAACAAACAATAAACATCCACAACAATTAGTGTAATCACCAAGGTCAATCGTTACCTGTATAAACAACATTAAAATTTTAAGTACACTCTTCCTTTGATCCAACAACAACTTGCAGATGACAAATGTCACCTGAACATAGTTTAGAATATTCTACAAACACCTTGAAATCCAACAAACTCCTTTGCAACAACTTTCACTTGAAAAATGTACACCCAGTACACTCAAACAACTCTGCCATATACTGTAATTTAAGAAATTGACTTCCGAAGCACCAAAACTCAAACAACCTTGACTGAAGAAAGATACCAACACTGTAAACACCCCTTCAGATCGGCAAGACCTGAAACCAAACTACAGAGAAACATGGAGCAAAACCATTTCTCTCAAGCACCTCTGTAATACACTATTTACACACTGGTGAACACAACTTTTGGACAACAATCTAGCACACCAAATTCTGAATAAAATGTCTCTGAACACCTCTAATCAACTATTCGAAATGCACAAATAGATCTTGAACCTAAAAGAAATGCGTAGCCACACCATAACATTACTTTGCATCCCAAAACAATATTGCAACACACTGTTTCCTCTTTTTATCAATTTTTCTCAAAAGCACTTGAAAACCAAGTATCAAAGTCACATCCTCATCACCTTCAGTACTTCCTCATCACCACCAAGCCAACTGTAACATAGCAACTCAACCATATATTCATCTAGAAAAGCTTATCAAAACAACATTAGAGGTTGACATCAGTAGCTTACTAATGACAATATAATGCAACTAATCAAAGCATGGATAACACCAACATACTTTTGCAACAAACTTCTACTCATCAATAACAACACAAGCTTGTTGACATCAATGACAACACCAATCTGCTCATACTTGCAACAATCTCCCCTTTTGTTATTAATGGAAAAACATGATGTGAAAACCATTAAAGACGCAACAAGTCTACTCCATACCTATTTCCTTTTCTCTTTTCTCTCATTTGCATAACTAACTCATTACACTCTCTCCCTCTTTGATAACTTATCTTTTTCACACGTTTCATTCTCCCCCTTGACATCAATGGCAAAGGACAAAGTATTTGCATCATTTATTCTCCCTTTGACATTAATCATATTGTTCACCACTGTTCTGCAACTTCCTTTCCTCTACTACTTTGCATACTCCTCCTTAAGAGCACACACCATATTGCACCAATCAACAACCATTGCACAATGACAACACTTACTCCCCCTAACTGCAACAACCAAGGTAGCCACCAACATTAGTCCAAACCAAAAAATGAATCTTAAAATCCACTAGACTTATGCATTTCCTTATGCATCTAGTTCAAAAGAGGGGCAACGGCCCCCAACTACTTCCGGAGATACTCAAATGTATCCTTAGGAAGAGCCTTAGTGAATGTATCAACAACCTGATCCTTTGTAGGCACATATTCATGATTCACTTTATTCTCTACAACCTTCTCTCTCAAAAAATGATACCAAATTGAGATATGTTTTGTCCTTGAATGCATTACTGGATTTTTGGAAATATCAATAGCACTTGTATTATCATAGAAGATAGAAATTGTTCCATCATATACTACTTTGATATCCTTCAATGTTTATATCATCCACAACACTTAAGTGCAATAAGATATTGTTGCAATGTATTCTACCTCTGCAGTAGATAAATATATTGAATCTTGTTTCTTGCTTAGCCATGACACCAATCTGCATCCAAGAAAGAATGCACCACCACTTGTACTTTCCTTGTCATCCGCACAACCAACCCAATCTACATCTGTGTAAGCACTCAGAGTAAAATAAGTATCCTTTGGATACCACAAGCCATGATTCAGAGTGCCCTTCAAGTATCTGAATATCCTCTTCATTGTTGCAACATTTAACTCTCTAGGATCTTTTTGAAATCTAGCCACAAGACAAACTGCATGCATGATATCCAATCTAGTGGCATTTAAATATAACAATCTGCCAATCATTGATCTATACTTGCTTTGATCAACCTTAGGAGATTCATCATTCTTTCTCAACTTGCAGCTAGTAACCATAGGGGTACACACCGCTTTAGAATCTTTCATTCCAAACTTCTTCAACATTTCCTTGACATACTTTGATTGTGAAATGAAAATACCTTTATTTGTAGTCCAAGGAAAAAATTTATCTCTCCAAACATAGACATTTCAAACTCTTTTTGCATTTCTTCTGCAAACTTTTTGCACAGCTTCATTACCTCCAAATATTATGTCATCAACATATACAACCACAATCAAGATTTGATATTTGTCAACTTTAAAGTAAAGATTGCTATCTACGGTACCTTTATTGAATCTTTGTTGTATCAAATACTTATCCAACCTTGCATACCAAGCTCTAGGAGCTTGCTTCAATTCATACAAAGCCTTCTTCAATCTACAAACCATATCCGGTTTGTCTTATAACTGCAATCCTTCTAGTTATTCTATGTATACCTCTTTTTCCAATTATCCATTCAAGAAAGAATACTTCACATCCATTTGATAAACTTTGAAATCCTTATGTGCTGCAAAAGCCAAAAACATCCTGATAGCTTCCATTCTTGCTGTTGGAGCAAATGTCTCCTCAAAATCTATTCCTTCAACTTGTGAGTAGCCTTTACACACAAGCCTTGCCTTATTCCTTACTATTTCATTCTCATTTAGTTTGTTTTTGAATACCCACTTAGTTCCAATCACATTTTTGTTTGTACGTCTTGGGACAAGTTCCCAAGTTTGATTCTTCTCAAAATGCAACAATTCTTCTTTCATAGCCTTGATCCAATATTCAACTTTGCATGACTCAATTACTGTTTTCGGTTCAACTTTAAAAAGTAAACATAGATTTACCTATTCTTCAACAACTTTCCTTCTTGTCAGTACACCTTTGTTCTTATCTCCAATGATTTGATCTTCAAAATGATTCTTCTGCACATACTTAGGAGTTTTAGGAGCCCTTTCCAGAGCTTCTTCTTCTTCAATCTACACTTCTCTTTCTTCAACTTTTTCTTCTTCTTTGCAAGAAGACTCATCCGATTCATATCCACCTATCATCATTAAATTCTTTTGAAAATCTTCGTCAACCTTGACACTTGCACTCTCAACAATCTTTCTCAATCTCTTGTTGTAGCACTAGTAAAATTTGCTTCTAGTAGAATATCTAAGGAAGATACCTTCATTAGACCTTGCATCAAACTTTCCTAAGTTATCTTCATGTATTCAGATATAACATTTGCTTCCAAACACTTTGAAGTACTTGACGGTAGGAATCCTTCCATACCATAGCTCATAGGGAGTCTTTATAATGTTTGCTCTTGCTTGAACTCTATTAAGTATATAAACAATAGTATGAATTGGATTTTCACTAGACTTCCGCTAGATTTGCCTCTTTCATCATTGTTCTTGCAGCTTCTTAAACAATCCTATTCTTTCTTTCAACTACTCCATTTTGTTGAAAAGTCCTAAGGGCAGACAAGTGCTTCTTCATGCCATGATTCTCACAAAAAATGTTAAACTCATTGGAGGTGAACTCTCCACCTCTATCAAACCTCAAAACATTTAATTTTCATATTCATTTATTCTCAACCATAACTTTGAATGCTTTAAACTTGTCTAGGGCTTCTGATTTTTCTTTGAGAAAAGTAGCCCATGTCATTCTAGAATAATCATCAATTAATAGCATGAAATACCTATCACCTTGAAGATTTTTTATTCTTTGTAGAGAAGAAGGATTTGCTACTCACGAGTTCTCTTCATTCAAAGAGCCTCACAAAGAAAACTACCCTAAACTACCT
>VDFB02352675.1:0-20004 GCA_007258455.2 Sequoia sempervirens
ATATGTTATCATTGATGGAAAACTCTAGTAGAGAAGCCTAGAGGGTGTGCTTTTTTGGTGTGTGGATGGTGACCAAGTAGAAGAATTGCTTATTGAAATGTGCAAGGGAGTTTGTGGAGGTCACTATATGGCTAAGACTACAACAAAAAATATATTAGGGTTTGGTTTCTGGTGGCGCATAGTCTTCAAAGATGCACAAAAATATGTGAAGAAGTGTGATGCTTGTCAAAGATTTACTGGTAAGCTAAAAAAATTTAGGAAACTTACCACTTATTCTCAGCACCAACACCCTTCCAACAATGGGGCATTGACTTTATTAGAGAAATGGCAGTGAAGTCTAGTGGAGGACACACTTGAATTTTAGTGGCAATTGGCTATTTCACAAAATGGGTTGAGGCTATTCCTACTCGGAAGGAAACTAGAAAAATTGGCATTGATTTCTTAATGAATAACATCTTGAGTAGGTTTGGTGTTACTGAGAGGATTGTCTTTGATAATGCCATGTGCTTTAGATATGAAGAATTCATGGATTTTTGCAATCAGCATGGCATAAGTGTGTCTTACTCATCCCCATACCATCCTTAAGGGAATGGACAGGCCGAGTATAGCAATAAGAGCCTTATGAAAATCATCAAACAGGTTCTTGAGAAAAATAAGAAAGCTTGGGATTCAAAGTTGTAGTTGGCCCTATGGGCGGATAGAACCACAGTCAAGAAAGTTATTGGATAGTCTCATTTTAACTTAATATATGGTGTAGAAGCCAAGATACCACACAATAACTTGATGAAAACGTATAGGTTTGTTCAAGAATGTGATACTGACATTTCTTATGAGATGAAAACTTGGATGGATGAGTTGACTAAGCCTAAAGAGATGAGAAGAGAATCCCATAAGAGGAATGAGAAAATGAAGCTCCAAGTCATATTTTCATGATAAAAGGGTTGTACAGAGGAAATTTGAAAGAGGATGTATGGTTTTAATGTGGAATGCAAGACTCAAGCATAAAGGAAAGCATGGGAAGTTCGACCCCTTATGGCTTGGACCCTATTTGATCACAAACACTCATGGGGAAGATTCTTACATTATACAATCATTAGCAGGTGAGTTTCTGGAACTGCTAGTACATGGACAGTTCTTGAAACCCTATTTCCCTTGAAATGGGTTATATCTCTATGTACATTGTATAGTCCTATAAATTTTGTTGCGCTTGGTATTTTAGGGTTTGTTGCACTTGGTATTTGTATGTCACATACCCCCCATTGATGAGGTTCAAGGTTTTTCTTAGATAATCTCATCTTCAATTGATTTATGAATAATCGTTGGGCATTCTAATTTTGTGTTGACCTGCTTTCCCGATTCCTGATGACATAAGTTGTCTTTTGAGTTATGGTCACACATTCCTTACCAACTCCCCTTGTTTAGGTTATTCGGCCATTTCTAGTCATTGAGTGTTTTATTTTTTCCCTAAGTCGGTTCTTCAATTTTTGCTCCTTGAATGACTTAAGTTTAAGTCATCAATTCCTAAGGGTGAAATTCACATCAGCTTGGTCAAGGCCCTCTTTTATGAATAACTTTTTTGCATGTGCAGGTTCAAGAACCACCAAATCATGGGATTTAATTTGAACCGTTCCTTGTTGGCCCACCTATTTGAAGTCATGGCAGTTTAATGGCTGCAAGGTCAGCAAAATGTTGCCATGTGTATGTGGGCCCGACCATTATGTCCCATCCCAACACCTATAGCTTTGAGATTAAAGGTGCAAACTGAATAAGGAAAAATGATCACCACCATTCCTCGTAGCTTGTAGAGGTAAGAAGAAAGCTCTTTAAAAATGGTGAGACCTTCAAGAAGATGCCACATGTACTCTATGACTACTAGTAGGTTGAGCCCACAAGTACACAGGGAAACTCCATTCGGTTGATTTCTATTGGCCATTGGCCGTAGTTCAGTTGTAGATCAACGAAACACATTCAAAATTGCAAAGTATGCCCATTACAATTGTTTTACTTTGTGCGAGTGGGAATTAATGGCAGAGGTGACCCATAAATTTATTTAATTCCCTTCAGAAATTGTGTATATGGCTAGTTCTTACTTATTTGGGATTCAAGGACGTGTCTAAAGTGATACAAAGAGTTGAGAAGTGATTTTTCAGAAGTCATCCCAACTGGCATTAGGCCAACTGGCATTAGCGTTTAACATGGTTGAAAGCAGTAAGTACAACAAACACAATTTTGTGCTTTTTCAGTTTTTTGAATTAGGGCTTGCTTTTAATCTCCTTTCAGATGAGTGTGTTTTATCATTTTTCTTTCATTGCTCTAAATTAGGGTTAATATTTTGTTTTAAAAGTTGCAGCCCTATAAATTGTCCCAAATTAGCACTTTCTGTAGGTCATAGACTGTAATTAGAAGGTTGAATACTTAAAATTCCTCTGTTAGAACCCTAGTATACATAAGCCCATGGCTCCCAAAATACAAGGTGCTTCCTCTTCAACCCAGTCTAGAACTCTTTCTTAGGATGTAATTAAATTGCTACCCTCATTTACAAACAATAAACTAGATGGAAAGGTCTTGTTTCATGGACCTACTATGAGGGAAGGATTGATAGATAAATCTTGTTTCATAAAGGATGTTGAAGTACCTTACACCAGATGGCAGTTGTTTCAACATTGGTTCAGGAATAGGAACCTTGGAGCTCCTCTCAGTAACCCTTGGAGGTTAGATATGGGGAAGCTGATTGTTCCCAATGTGTACATGGATGTAGATATTTTGAAGGATATCACCTCAAAATATAACCCAATCTATAGGGTGGTCAGATCATTCAATGGGGTGGATATGGTAAGGATAACTAGAGAAAAAAATGAAAAAATCTTTGACCCACATGACTGGAGTCAAGATATGGTACCTTTGGATATGGATAATATTAGAAGAGAGCACAATAATACTAAGGTGTTCATTTGAACAAGGACATGTTGCCTCTACATACTACAGTGATTGGCACTAGGAAAACCAAGAGGAAAATCAAGATTGATGATAAGGAGCTTGAACCTTTCCTAATGAGCTATTTTTCTAGCTATTTTAGAAATATTGTACACTCTTTGTACCAAATCATTGGCGTTGATCCACCTGACACATCGTATAAGGAGTATAGTTATTTGGCCACACATTTGTAGCACCCACCATATAGCATTGTTTATGACTATGGTACTTATCTAGAAAAACACATCCATAAAGGCTTAATTGAGTTGAAAGAATGAAAACAATGAGTAAAATTCTGGTGGTACTCACTGCTAATGCACATGTTTTTGCATAGAGGGCAGAAGGTGTTTGAGAAGGTTATCACTTTAGAAAGGAGAAAGGAAGGTGTTGATCTTCCTATTCAGTGTTGGACCTGAATTTTTGATAAAGATGATAAGAAGTATAAATTTGTAATGTTTCGAAATGCTTTCACATCCAAAATAAGGAGCTCTTTGATATATGAACCACCAAGAATTCCCAAATAAATTCATGACTTCCTGAGACCAAGGAGCTGAGGCCAGACTTGAACTTGAGTCATAATTGGGGAGACTTGATTTTATATCCTAACAAGACAATCCTCAAAGTGTATGGTAATTGTTTGGACCCATATGTCTTTCCAAAGGATGTTCCTTTGAGGATAGGATTCCTTGAGATCATGAGGAAACTAGGAGCTTCACAGGAAACACATTTACCTGAGTCAGCAAGGAAGGGGTCATTCTTTTCAAAATGGATAGTGTTTGTAGATTACATTCTAACAAAAGGGGCATGGAATCAATTAGTACACCTATTGGATCCTTATAAATTGATGAATATGAGCTCTAGGAACCATGACCCTGAAGGCTTCATCAACAAACTCAAAGAAGGTAAGAAAATGGGTAACTTTGTGCATATTTTTTATTACCCTAAGGATTTCATTAGGAATTTTTTTAACCTTGAAGAACAAGATGAGAGGAAAGCTAAATACCTTTCTTATAAGAAGATGGTAGAGGAAAAATGGAAGAAAAATCCCCAATATGATCCTTTTCCAAACATACCTGATGAATTTAGCAAAGCCATGTATGTCATGGATAATTTTGAAAATGTGGTTGGTATATTGAGGGAATAGTGGGAAGTCCCAGATAAAGGAAAAGCAGTGGTGGTTGAAGAAAATGTTGAAGTGACATTGGAAGAAATACCTACATATTAGCCACCTAAGCAATTGATAATTTATTCTAGGAGGAAGAAAGTAGCAAATGAAGAAAGAACTATGACAACCCCTATCACTTCTTAAGATCAAAAAGTAGATTCTCTTGAGAGTGTAGTGCCACCCCCTTCTACACAGGCTCCTTTTCCTATAATTGATCTTGACTCACCCCCTAGAAGTCTTGTTCCTATAGAAAAACCACCTCTAAAGAAGTAGAAGAGTGAGGCAAGAGGAGTAGTTGAATACTCTAACACATATGAAGATGATATCTGCATCACTCCTCAAGAAATGCAGATAGGAATCCCTTCTCATGAAGGGGAAATTGCTTAAATTTAAGGACAAAGTAGCCTTAGATTGGGAAATTTTGACATCAGTGGATTAAATACTACATATGATTTGAGAATAAAATATTGTAAGGAGTTTATGGAAGATGACTCCTTCATTGACACCTCTACATTCTAGGATTTCTGGTGGAAATATAAAGCTCCAAAATATGTAGAGAAGGTGGCTACTGGAAGGAGCTTGCATCCTGAATTACCTGAAATTGTCATTTAGGAAAATGTAAAAAGCAATATGAAAAATGAGTTCAAAGGATTAATGCCCAGGATGGTAGAGAGCTTGTAAAGAAGTGTGGTGTGTTGTTGTTGTAGAATGGAATATTTTTTGATGCTATTGTTTTAGATACCATAAGAAAGGTTGAAAATCCTCTGGTGCAGAAAGAAGAAGAGCTAGAAATGGAAATTCGAGGCTCAACATTTGATGATGATTCAGATGCATTGGAAATATGGTTATTATCTGTGGGATCTAAGAAACCAGCTTTGGTAGAGCCATCAGATTTTAGTGGACAATAGCTTGTAAAGAGAGTTGTTGACATGCTAGCTTTGGAATCTATAGACATGGTTGTCAATGTTGCTAGGTTCACTCAAGAAACTATAGAAATTATCACCCTGGAAAGTGATAGCCTCATAACTAATTATGTAGAACTCCTCAATGAGTATGATAACATCCAACAGAAGGTGGTTGTATTAGAAACTGAATTAGCATTTTATAAACAAAGAGGAGAAATGCAAAGAGAACAAGGTCAGTCCAGCTCAAGCCATCCACTTCCAACATCTCCAACTGCATCCTCCCAGCATTCACCTCAAGATGAGGCCTTATCAATGGTACCCTACAGTTTGGGGCAAGGATCACTTTCAGTGTAAGAATCCAATAGACCAGGCTCTACCTCATCTGATGAAGAGCAGTTGCTTCTGCAAGTTGAAACATTTAAGAAGTTGTTGGAGAAGGCTCAGGACATAATGTATGAAAATGTGTCAAAAGTTGTCCATACTATCTTGAAGCATCTAAATGAGAAG
This sequence comes from Sequoia sempervirens, assembly GCA_007258455.2. Lineage (NCBI taxonomy): Eukaryota > Viridiplantae > Streptophyta > Pinopsida > Cupressales > Cupressaceae > Sequoia > Sequoia sempervirens. Next base: position 5,551 of record VDFB02352675.1, read on the forward strand.
ATTCAAGCTAGACTTAATAGTGTGCAAGACAATTATGCTTTGATGATGCGAGTGATGAGATTTTCCCAAAGAGATAAAATGTTGGCTTTTCCAACCTTGAATAAGTGGGTCCCAAGGGCTGGGAGATTAAATTTGATATTAGTTGGATCTGGCCAGCATGAAGATGGGTACCCTCAGGTACTTCCAATTTATGATTTTGTATGTTAGTTAAGTGAGCATAATTTTCAAGGGTACATAGCTCCACTTGAGTAGAAGATAACAGAGTTGATAGCTCAATATGATTTCACTAATTTTTCACCACTACCAGACATTCAGATCACTAATTATGAATTGAAACCATTACAAGAATGGAAAAGAGAAATGAACAAGGTTATTGATTCCTAGGTGAATGAAATTTGTAAAGAGGTTGATATTCCTTATTAGTTTTTTGGAAGATTTTGATAGAGAATCCAATGTTGTGGTAACCAAATATTTCCCTTAGAAGAAGACCCTCGATAGAGTTATAGACTTCAACTGGCCATTTGATGAGGAATATGAAGAATGGGGAAGAATGTATGTTGGCAAGTTTGGTTTGTGAATATAGTTGTGAAACATATACTGGGTCAAGTATTGTACAGGTCTGGCCTTGGAAGTTACAATGTATAAAAAATATGTTTCATATGAAATATCATATGTTGATGATGTGGAATGTTGATTGAGATGCTAGCTCACTTTTCGTCCACATCATTTTTTCATTTTGCTCGATGGAACATGGATGTGCTGCTATGAAGAAGTTTATCCTTTTTGACATGTGCTTTTTGGAAGGAAAAGCTACTCCTTACAATGAATATGAATGATCTTTGTCTCATATGAATTCCCTACACTTCTATGAATGTAAATATAACTGAATTAGGGAATATGCATTCTAGTGGTCCAATTAGATTGTGACATGTGTACACTTGGTCTGAAGCTTGTTTCTACTCCCTTATTCTATAAAAGGGAATTAAGGGCCATTTGTGCGGGCTCTTTTGCTGAATTCTAGAGTTGAATCATGAAAATTGATAATAAAGAATGAACATAAGGAGTCCTTATCTAATGTTTTAAGTCTAGGTAGCAAATTTTGTCAAATGTATGGTTTCTAAACACTTTTGAAAGATAAGGGAAATTTTACAAGTCTATAGTCTCTCCATTTTGGTTTTGTATTCAAATTATTAATGAAAATCCCAATCATATATCATTTCATTAATTGTCATCATTCATGCTTTGATGTGTGCTTTGGTTTTAGCTCCCATTCATAGAATGAGTTAAATGCTTGAATCAAATCATGAATTTGTGTGCAAGATCATTGAATCTGATAAGTAGTCTATATATTTTGGTTACAAATTTGTGAATTGCAAAGTAGTATTGCTTAGATCATGGGTGTTCAAAATTAAATGAACCTTATATTTCAATTAGCTTAAACTCCTAGCCCATAGATAATGGCACTGATGTTAAATCATTTAAATATTTCTCATGGTTCTAGTAGCCCTACTTGAGAACAATCTTTTAAATAATCATCGATCTATCTTTAATTTGTTGTATTTTGTGTTGTTTTATATTCTTAGCTTAAGTGCGGGATTCATTCAAGGAATTGCTAACTTCTTGGGGAATTTTAGATCATTAGCCATGGGTGAGAATATATCTACTTAAATATACAATGTGCATCTGATTTGTTGGAAATAATAGTATAATACACATTGTGGGATCACCCTCCTGGGTTTTCCAGAGCCCGAACTGTAGGAGATAAAGCCATTAGTGCAATATCTCATCAGTTGGCCACTTTTCAAGTAGATATTTGAGAATTGAGCCTAGCAAACTCATAGGTACCTGTTGAGACTTGATTGGTTTGTTGTTAAAACAACCAAAAAATCCTAGCAAGGTTTCCATATGTCAGGTATGGACAAGAATAATCCTATCTATTTGTTGATTCAAAGTCTATCTCACTAGGTACAATGCCATCCTGATTCTTAATACCTTGATGTATTCTATCTACGTGTGTTATCAAACATAAGGTAAGTAGCCATTTTAAAATCCCAATTCCTGATAAGCATCATCAACATCATCATTTATCATCATCTCTAATAAAGTATCGTAGATCATGGACTTGTTGGATCCTCTTGTCATTATGTCATTTCTTCTTATTCTTATTTACTAATAGTTTTGTCCAAGTATCAAGTGTGTGTAATATATCAAAATATACATGATGCTACCCATGGTTGATGTCTGTCTACATCATAAATCTATCTACATCAAACATTTGAGCTGAACTAATCTTGAACATCTTTGTCATGATATCAACCCTCCAAATCAAAAATTTTGTTCGATCTCTCGAGGGGTAGTATATCAGCATGTTTCTTCTCACCAAGGTAGCAGTGGGGAAATTTTGAAAATTGATTTTTTTTAAATTTTGATCGAGACAGTTTATTCTTTGAACCAACACAGTGAGTACTTTTCTTCATAGAGGGGAAAAATGTAGAAATGAAAATTATACCGACACACTTGATCCTAATTTTCTAACATCATTTCATCCTAAATCATCTTCTTACATATTCATCACCTTTCATCCCTTAATTGAATAAATCAGTTTATCTAATTAGGTCATTACTTCTTGCTAATTAAATAAATCAATTTTATTTAATTAAATCTCTAAAGTCATCTTATTAAATTAAATAAATTAAACCTTATTTGATTTAATCTAACATCACCCCTCTTTAATTAAATAAATCAAAATATTTTATTTAATTAAATCTAAATCATATTCCTCTCAACTTTGATTTAAATCAATCCAAAAATATAAATCAAATTGTCACATCAACTAATCTCCTATTAAATTAATCAAATCCTAATTATTTTAATCCTAATCACCTGAATCCTCTAGATTTTGCAACTTGCACTAGTAAATCATTTATTTGATTTAATAAATTCCCTAATTACTTTCAGAATGACTTCAAAAGGGAATATTCCTCCATGTCTAAAAATCCCTCTAAATGGATTTGTCCTTCCAACAAGGCATTCATTTCCTCTTACATGTCCTTGTGCATTGATCCAAGTGGCATTTAGTTTATTCCTTTCTCCCTCCAACATGTCATTTCATAAATTTCAAATTCCACCTAATATCATTTATTATGCACATTCATCAAAATGTGCTCAAGCTTCCTCCATTCACATCTTGACAAGTGGCATTTGGCCATTGGATTTTGAATGATCCCATATTGCTTCATTTTGATCATTCCTCCATCTTTTCTTTCTATAAATAGAAGGATTTCCTTTGTATTTTGCATCCACAACCTAGAGAAAAGTTACAATCTTCACATTTAGAGAAAATTCATCCATTTCCATAGCATTTTCCATTATCATAGCTAGGTTATTGTAGACTTCATCAAGGAATCGCATTGTTCTTCATCACCAAGTGGATCAATCTTCATCAAGATCATCAAGATTGCAAAGGAGTTGGGAAAGCGCCAATTTACACATCAAATTAGCACCAATTCCCCCATGGGATTGAGATTTTGCAAGTTGAAATAGGATTTAATTGCTTTTAATGTTTTTTTTTCATTTCTTTCATATTTTGAGCATTTTTGATGAATTTCATGGGGAATCTTAGTTCTAACTTGCATATGGCTCTAATATTGTGTTTGTTTGCTACTTTTAGGCAGGTCTAGGATTGGGGTTCATAGGCATGAACATAGCCGAATTCTTCAGCATCAATGAATAGGATTTACTAATCTACTAAAGCATGATAAACACATATAACAACAAAGTAAATCTACTCAAATCTATTAACTATGAGGAGAAGAATCATGAAAAATGAAGGAAACTCAAAAATCCACCAAAATAAATGAATTTCTATTGGAATTTTAGTAGCATGTCTTTACAACAACTCAACTCTCTCTTTGAAAAATAGAGGAGACCCCATTTTTATAGTTTTCAAAAAGAAAAATGAATGGCCAAGATTCACTACAAATTAGGGTTTCATCTACACCCAATATTTTACAATTTAAAATAAATTTCTTGTCTTCTATCCTATTTTGTCCTCTAGTGCTTGGTACTGTAGCACTTTTGTCTTCTAGCTAATTTCCTTTTCCTATAGCTATATAGTGAGAAACTTTTCATCAATGACTGGATTTCCTTCATTCTTCTTCATAGTGGTGTACCCCATGAACTTGTCGATAAACACCTAAAGTTTATTCCATTCCATTATGTCAGATTGGAGCACTTGGAAGGTCAAATTTCTGGACCTGTTAGTAATTAGCTTCCAATCCTTTGCACACTTTGGTGTATTCTTGATTACTGACTCTAATTGGGTGAAGGCTCAAGTAGAAAAATCCATAAAATCTAGTGTCAGTGAGTCTATATCCCTTTTCTCCATCTTCTTATGAAAATACGACCTTATCTTCTCAGGGTCTAGCTAGATGGTAGGCATGTCATAATCTGTCGTGAGCTTTAAATATTCTTCATAGGTCACCCAGTGTTCCTTGACCCATTCTAGGTGGAGCTCCACTTCATGGAGCACCAACTCCAAGACTTCTCTTCTATGATCTAGGCCTCCATGTCTCAACAAGACAATGGTCATCCTTTGCCAGGGCCAGCTCCTTTTCCCAAGCTTTCTTAGGAATCTTGAGGATAGCCTTGAGTTCAGGGTATGTAACCCTGTACAATTTTGAGAAGTTAATACATCTTCGTGCCTTCGAGCTACTTTTTCACTTCCAAATACTTATTTGTTGTTTTGACGGCATAGCCAATGCCCATATCACTATTGTAGATTACCATCTAAAACTAGTCTTTAGTGGCCTTAATCTAGTTTTTTCTCCTTTTAAGCTTGCTTAGGTGTTCCTTGGACAGTAGCAGTGGCGGGGCTGATGAGACCATTGGAAATTCCTCTGTAGAAGACCATTGTTGTATATAGGCAATGAGATATGCCACCTATTCCTTTAACTCCTCCTTGGAGGATTGATCCTTGTTCATCTAGTGCATAATCATGGCGATAGATCCCTGGAGATGATCGATATTTTCTTCCCTTGTGGCTATACATAGGTCAATGGTGGAGATACTATAACTAACTTCTCCCTTATCCATTATAGGAGTAGCAATTTGTGTTGTTCTCGATCCTGATGCATCTATCATGATATGGGATTGAATTCAAGGTTTCTTCTCCTTCTTTGCTCCTATCTGATATCATGCTAGGATGGCTTCTATCCTTTCTTTGGGATCCATGAGGACAGGGGTCTTCTTTTATAATTGTTTTTCTAGCCACTTGGGCATCTAAGATCCCTCTTTTGGTGATTCATGATCACCTTCCTCTCTTTGAGCTTGATGGATTTCCCTTCATGGCCTGAGACCTCTCATTCTATTTTCTCTTCTTTTTCTTCATCTAATTCACAGATTAATATGGTCCTCTCTTCTTGTGACTCAGTAGTAACTATATTTTCTTTGGGGCTATCTTCCCCTTCAAATTCCTTTTCTTCTTCTTCCTTCCTAAGCTCTATGTGGTGCTTTGCCTCAAGGCTTCTTTTCATTTTAGCTTCTTCTTCAGGCTTATCTTCTTCTTCAACTTTATCCCCTTTCTTTTCTTCTCCTATGGGAGGCATCTCTTCATTGTGATCGGGGATTTTTCCTTGTCCCTTGGTCAGAGACTCTATCGATACCTCGATATCTTCATTTTTCTCTTTCTTTTCCTCAGAAGACTATATTTCAACTTCATCTCCAACGTCCTTAAGTTGTTGGGCCAACTCTTCCTTGAGTTCTTGATTGGAAGTATCTACTATATATTTGGCACTGGGGTCTTCAACATCTTCCTTTGAGGACTATGAATTTTCCTCTTCATAGGACACCTCATCAATGACCAGGTTTTGGTGCTCTAGATGTTCATGGTAGTCATCCTCAGATTCCTCATCCATTTTCTTGGTTTTCTCCCTTTCTTTCCTTTCCAGCTCCTTGTAGATTTGCATGGTCACCTCCATTTTGGGCAATTTTGTCGAAGGAGGGATAGGGAGACCAACAATAGCTTGAGCTAGAGCAGCTTGAACTACAAGGTTCATTAGTACTCCAAAGAGCTGCATAGGTATATTCTGAATGTTCCAGGAAAAGGCCTCTGGAAGAGTGAGGTTGGACATTATCATGGTGGAGGCTAGAGGAACTATAGTATATGGAGACATTAAAGAAGATGAGAGTGGGGAAGTGGTGGTAGAGGAGGAATCCCTCACCATAATGGGTGTAGTAGGTGAGGTGGAGGCAAGGTGAACTGAGATGTCCACCACGAGCAGAGAGGAAGCAAGTAATGCTTGAGATGTTGGAGGAGTGATAATAGTGGCAGTGGTGGTGGCAACAAGAGTAGAGGTGGCAAGTGGTGACTTGGGTTGCTCTACCTCTTCTTCCTCTCCTTCATGCAAGGGGTCCTCTTGGATCATGGGCATGTCAAAGAATTTTCCCAACTTCTTTGCTTTCTTGGAGGTCTCGCCCTTTGAAGCCTCTCTCGATACACCTTTTTCTTTGGCTGGAATTATGTTACCTCCTTTCTCTTCCTTGACATAGTGGTCAGAGGATATTTTGGAGCCTCTTTAGTTGGGGTAGCAGCAGTCCCACTTCCAGTTTCACTCTCGAGCTTGTCTTTGAGCTCACCATATGTTAGAGTGACTCCTTGGAGCTTTAATTGAGCAATTTGTGCATCAATCCACTACTTTTTTCTATGTTCTATCAGCTTAGTCAGGATATTGAGGTCATTGACCTCTTCTTCATTCCAATCAATCAAGGGTAATGGTAGTTTGGCCATGCCATCGAACCTTGGATCTATAACAATGTTCTCATCCTCTAAAATTTGATATGGGACAAGGAATAGTTTGACTGTCTTGACAAAGTAGGAATTTATACACATATAGTGTCTCATGCATACTTCCTTGTCATCTCTACACTTAGCCGAGAAGTCCTCAACATTGTGCAAGTGGGAATATTCTCTTCTAACCATCTTTAATTTTCCATATGGATCCATGCTTCTTTGAGCAATGTGGAGTCCCAAGTTGTATTCAATGACCTCCTTTTCATAATACTCCACACATTGGGATGTGGGAATAGCATACATGCCCTAGATGAAGGTGAGAGGATAGGGGATGCTTGGCCTATGTTTGTCACTTAGGAGTGTATGTGCATGCTTCAACTACCTAGAGACTTCCAACAAGATCAACTGGTCATTTGGATATCGGGGCAGCTTGTATGGCCTCTTGAAGAATCCTTTTTTCTGGATGTAGGTGAACTTAAGGAACTGTAGAAATAATAACCTGAATTGATGAATAAATGCATAGGTGCTATGTAACTATCCTCTCAAAGTCCCCTCTAAGGAGTTTGATAATGTTCCCAATAAAGGCCTCCTTTACCAGACAGTAGTCCTTCAATTTCTATTATTAGAGCTGCAGATTCCTGTCATATACTTTTAGTTCTCTTCCCGAAGTTTGGCTCTATGCCACAAATAGACTTATGAATGGAAAAGGGGTCAACCAAAAAATAGACCAAATAAGAGGTCATGTAAAATTGAGAGGTTTTCTTGACCGCCACGAATTTCTCATGCAGGTTGTTGCTGATCATTCCTTCCTAGTGAAATTTGGTTGTTCCTTTGATAATCTCTTCTATGAAGTAGAACATCCAGTCTTGGAAGTAGTCTGCAGTCAGGATGCCCATGACTCTACTTAGCAAAGTCACTATATCATAGTATTCCTCATAAAAATCACTCCTAAACAATTCTCAAGGCACCTTATTTATGTTGTCCCTCTTCTATTTCAACCAATATTGATTAATCAACTTCTTGCATTGTAGAGGGTTGGCCTTCCATGTTCTTTTTGCATATTATTTTTTATTTTTCCTCCATGGGCTCAAAGGTAGGGATGTGGAAGATTTTCCCTATAGATTTAGTAGATAGTTCAGCCAACACTTTTCCATCGAGATCAACAATCCTTCTAGTGTTTTCTTGATAGGCTTCTCTACATGCCATCAATAACTCTGGTGCCACAAGAGTGGGTGAGAAACCGGTTGCCTTAGCCAAGCCACTTTTATGATCTTCTTTGCATTTTACATAGTGAGGTTGATGATGACCCTCTATTTGAATTCATCTATATCAATTTTTCCCAGGTTGGTGTCTATAAATATATCACATTCAGTGGTAACCTTGGAGGTGACCTCCACTCCCTGGAATTTGTACTTCATCTAATCCTTGTCTTCCTTTCCTCTTAGGTCCTTAGGCCATCTACATCGAGCCTACCTAGGATGCAAGTAAGCCACACCTTGGATAATGTTCCATGCAATATATTTAATTATAAAGTTTCCTTTTGGGGTTGACCTTGTATTATTTTATTGTAAATTTGAATTGGGGAATTTTAAAAAGTTTCAAGGCCAACCTATCTAGACGACCTAATTTTTAAACCCTAATTCATATTTCTCTAGGGCTGACTTGGATTGAGAGTTTCTATAAATTGAGGTCTCCTCCCCATTTGTAATAATAATGGTAAATAGCCAATATTTTATAGTGACTAGTGCATAGTTGATAGCTATTGAGTTGTTACATTCTAAGGAACTTGAATTGTTGCAAATTTTGGGTGAAGTGAATACAAGTGAAGGAATTGTTCTTTAGTGTTCTTTTTTGTGTTGTTTCATCTATGCATAGTTCATGTGACTCTAATCTATTATATTTTGAGTAAGTCTTTTATGATTAATCTTAGAACTAGTTGTAGTTCATTTATGTTCATGATAAAGCGTTTAAGGTGTTGAGGAATCTTCGGTCCATAGTTTTGGTGATCTGCTAATTGTAGATTAGTGTGTAAAGTCAGCAAAAGCCTACTCTATTTTGCACTCAAGTTCAATTGTGAATGTTTGAATGCCAGAGATTGGTTTTGGAAGATTGGTCCATCTTGAACAATCTATTTTTTTCATACTAGATCTTAGGTTTTAGATTAGATAACTCTCTTAAACCCTACATCTTTTTATGTTTCTTTTAAATCATTGTTAGAGAAAGATTCACAAAGCAACACCATTATTGTTACATTTGATGAATGTCAAGACTTTCAGCACTTTTTTTGCAAGGTCCCTTGTGATTACTAGAAAATCATATTTATCACTGAGTTGTTTGTTTCATTGTTAAGACCTAACATTAGAGACCTTGGGGTTGTTTCTTGAGGCTTGTTGATAGAAATTTACCTTTAAAGAGAGATAGGATACTTGTATTCTATCTAAGTTTTTGCAGTGCTAAAAACACCATAAACATATCCAATTGAACTTATTTCCACCATAAACCAACATGACCTTTCAATTTTGTAGTGCAGGAGCACCCATAGGTTACCATAGTTTGTCTAGAAGGTCATGTTTTGGCAATTTGTTAAGGCCAACTTATCATCTATTCATGTTCATTTATGGTTGTGCCTTAGTGGAATTTTTGATTGGGTATTGATCATCTGATGAAGGTCATGTTGACCATTGGATAGGCTTAAGGTTTTTGCACAAGTGAGGTTTTGACCTTTTAGACCTTTTAGGAGTTTCTTTTCAAATTCTTGCAAAATATTTGAAAATGTTGCTCAATTGGAGCTACAAGTGGCCAAGAAGAGCCAAGGAGAGGATAATTGATTTGGGTGACCTATTTATGGGATGCCTCAGCATTGGAGTGGGGTTGGAAGCATTTGATATTGTTTGAAGTTTTTGAATTCAAGAAAACAATTGTGATTGAGTGTGAATTTTCTATTTTTTTCATTGAAGAGATGTTTTAATGGATTGATCATGGTACTGTAATTTGTGTAGGATTTATAGTAGTTGTTCTTCGAGCATTGTGTGGCTTTAGATAGTTTCTTTATTATGTTTCAAGCATTGTTTGTAATTAGTTTTGGTTTTCATACTGTTGCTGGTCTGAACCAGCCAGTTTGAGAGAATGGAGTGTTAGTTTGCTTTCCCATCGTAAAAATTGTACGGCCCTTTGGAAATAGTGACTAGACTCCATGGATGTACATATAGTAGGGTTTAGGGTCTTTGAAAGCACAGGAGTTACTGTGGAAGTCTTGCCCTAGGCGAGCCAGGAAGAGTCCGGCTAGGGAAGACCTTAGTGCAGAGCACTTGATTTGCAGGGGTGTCAATTTCTTGACAAATTACCTTTTGGAGAAGGTAGGAATGAGTCTTGCCAAGACATGGTATGGAGAAAGAAACTCCAACAATCCATTTGGTGAGGGAAAGACTTAACAATTTGTAGAGAAGCCAGGAAAGGGCTTAAAAGACCTAGTTTTGCTCATTTTCAGGTTAGGGCGTTGTACGACCAGTTGTGACCCAAGACCCCAAAAATCCTTGAGAGGTGGGCATATGTACCAGGAATCTCAAGAAAATTTTGGGGTGTTCTTTGGGAAGACTTGGGAAAAACCCTGATTTCTCGGAGAAGGAGGCCTAATTGGGGCTCCTAGGGCTAGTAGCCTTTTAGGTCTAAATGAGGGTTTGGTGGAAGCGACTAGGAAATGGAGCTAGGTGGACCCATAATACACTTAGTAGGATGGATTGATGACTTTAGAAGCACCTCCACACCCCTGTAAAACTAAATCAAGAATTTGGAGGATTTGTAGCCTTTAGGGTGGATTAAGGGCTAAGGCAAGTGTTTCAAGATTGCACCAAGTCTTGACTTGGTAGGAGGATCTAAGTTGATAGTTGGGTTCGCAAGGAGAAATTAGGGGACCCTAATAAGGAAGAGGTCCTATAGGTTTCAAGTGGTGGAGTGAAACACCATAGAGGTCTTCCAAGCAAGACCTAGAGCATGAAACAATGATTGTTTCATTCAACCTCCCTGTCAGATTGGTATCAAAGCAACAAAAGATTTGGGATAGAATATTATATGTTAGAGATTGAGTCTAGTGGTTCTATAGACATGGTGACAAATGTAGAATTAGCCAAGAAGGTCAAAGAACAGGAGGAAGACAATAGGCTATTGAGGGAAAGAATAGCCCAACTTGAGCAAGCAATGAGTAATGTGCAAATTAAGACTGATGAGGTTAGTGATAAGTTGGAAGGAAGGGTACCAAAGAGAGAAGAGGTTGCAGAGGAAGACAAGATCCCTGAACCTAACCCTATTTTGCAAGAAGAGCCTTTCTTGAAGGCATTGAAGGCTTTGAGTGGAAAAGCACTTGAAGGCATACCACTATTTAGTGGGAAAATGGAAGTTGATCTAGTCATGGATTGGATATAGAGGGAATGGAAAACCATCTTGAGTGTGATGGAGTCTCTGAAGCACATAAGGTAAAGGTGGCCAAATCAAGATTGAGAGGTACTTCCTTGACATGGTGGAAGTTCATTCAGACAGAGAGAGAAAAGGAATGCAAGAAGCCTATTTCTACTTGGAAGGGAATGGTTGCCAAAGTGAAAGAAGCATACATGCCAGATGATTATGAGATTCAGTTGCATAAGAAAAGATAGAGCTTGAGACAAAGGGAACAAGATGTGAACTCTTATACTGAGGAGTTTCAAAAACTTTGCATGAGGTCTAATGTAACTGAGGATGAAAGTCTTAAGGTGGCTAGGTATCGTAATGGTTTGAAGTGGAACATTCAAGAGGAGATGACTCTTTTATGTCCAAAAACAATGCACCAATGCTATCAATTGGCTATAAAGATTGAAGAGAGGAGTAAGAGAAAACAAGACCAGGCTTCTAAGAGTAGAGGTAAAGGAAGAGAGATCAAAGAGGACATAGAGGTGGATACCAAAGTAGAGGGACTAAACAAAGAATTAGGGAGAGTCTAAACTCACAGAGCATGGAAGTGAAACAACTTCTAGAGGAGGCTATGGAAGAGGTAGAGGACCTCAAGGAGGTTCAAATAGAGGAAGAGGAGCAAGTAACTCATACTTTGCTAGTATGAAGTGTTATAATTGTGGTCAAGTAGGACATCCAGCTTATAGGTGCCTGAGAAAGCATCTTCTTCAAATACAGAAAAGAGAGTAGCATATGCTCAAGGAAGACACTATGAGTGTCAAGTCACCAGAGGTTAAGTCACATTGAGTCGAAATGAGAGAACTTGATGTTTAGCGAGGGTTCCTAATCAGACAACCTATCAAAGAGGAGCCAAAGCAAAGGAGAGCCTTATTTAAGGTAAGATGCAAAATACTTAGGAAGGTGTGCAAGGTTATAGTGGATTTAGGGTCTACTAAAAACATTATCTTTGAGGAGGCAGTGAGAAAGTTGAAGTTGGAGAAAGTACCCCACACTAGCCCTTATAAGGTGACATGGTTGAACAAAGGGCAGAGTGTTCTTGTAAATGAGTAGACAACGGTGGATTTTTCCATTGGAGGGTACAAGGACAAGTTGATTTGTGATGTGTTACCCATGGATGCATTCCATATTTATTGGGCAGACCATGGCAGTATGACAGAGGAGCCATCTATGATGGAAAGGAGAACAATATCTCATTCAAGAAGGATGGAAAGACATTCAAACTGCAGTCACTGTCAAATGAGGAAGAAGGATAGTCAAAGACCCCTAGTGTCTTGTTAAGTAGTGGCAAGGATTTTATCAACACTCTACAACAAGGAGGGGAAGGATATGTGGTCATGGTGCAACCCAAGGAGGAAGATAAGACTAAGAAAACAGTCATACCAGGAGCAGTCCAGAAGTTGCTTGAATAGTTCAAGGATATAGTTAGTGATGGAACACCAGCAACCTTACCTCCAAAGAGAGCCATCAGTCATCAGATTGACTTCATACCAGGGGCTTCATTGCCAAAAAAAGCAGCTTACAAGCTTACACCAGATCAGAACCTAGAAGTAGCTAGACAAGTGTAGGAGTTGTTAGACCAAGGACTAATTAGGAAGAGCATCAGTCCGTGTGCAGTACCAGTGGTCTTAGCAACCAAGAAAGGTGGTAAGTGGAGACTTTTCACTGAATCTAGGGCTATAAATAGAATTACAATAAGATATAGGTTCCTTATTCCTAGGATTGAGGATTTGATGGATTTTCTTGGAGGAGCTCAGTATTTCACCAAGTTGGATCTCAAGAGTGGATACCATAAAATCAGAATCAAAGATGGGGATGAGTGGAAGACAGCCTTTAAGACAACTGATGGGTTATATGAGTGGAGAGTTATGCCATTTGGCCTCTCAAATGCCCCTAGCACATTCATGAGGCTCATGAATGAAGTGCTTAAGGACTTCACAGGGTTATTTGTGGTGGTATATCTAGATGATATACTCATCTTTAGCAAGACAACAAAAGAACATCTAAAGCATGTGGAGTTGGTTCTTAAAAGATTGCAGGAGATGTTAGCCATCAACTTAGAAAAGTGTAAATTCTTCAAATAAGAGCTTGTGTATTTGGGGTTTGTAGTATCCCAAGGATCATTGAAGATGGACCCAAGAAAGGTGGAAGCTATCCTAAATTGGCCTACACCAACCACCAGGATAGAGGTAAGTAGTTTTCATGGGTTAGCTCAATTTTATAGGAAGTTTATAAGGAACTTTAGTGGCATATGTGCACCAATACTTGATACAATCAAAGGTGGCCTAAAAACTAAGTTCAAATGGAATCTTGAAGCTGAGAAGGGTTTTGATAAACTGAAACAAGAAGTGGCAACTCAACCCATCCTTTTGTTACCTAGTTTTGATAAGTTATTCACTGTGGAATGTGATGCCAGTGGAATTGTAGTAGGAGGAGTACTAAGCCAAGAAGGCAGGCCTATATCTTTCTTTAGTGAAAAGATAAATGAAGCTAAGAAAAAGTATTCTACCTATGACCTAGAACTATATGCTCTAGTATAGTCACTTAGAAAGTGGAGACATTATCTTCTACCTAAAGAGTTTGTAGTGTTTACTGATAACCAGACACTTAGCTACATCAACACACAAGAGAAGTTGAGAAATAGACATTTGAAATGGATGGAATACCTCCAAGCCTTCAAATTTATCTCTGATCTCTCCCCACATTCCTTAGTGTTTGTGCAAAGGGGGGGAGAATGGTGCAGGAGCACCCATAGGTTACCATAGTTTGTCTAGAAGGTCATGTTTGTCAATTTGTTTAGGCCAACTTATCATCTATTCATGTTCATTTATGGTTGTGCCTTAGTGGAATTTTTGATTGGGTGTTGATCATCTGATGAAGGTCATGTTGACCATTGGATAGGCTTAAGGTTTTTGTACAAGTGAGGTTTTGACCTTTTAGACCTTTTAGGAGTTTCTTTTCAAATTCTTGCAAATAAGCTCAATGGAGGCTACAAGCGGCCTAGGTGTGTCCAAAGGAGAAGGTAACTATTTTAGAGACCCTATTTATGGGATGCCTCGGCATTGGAGTGAGGTTGGAAGCATTTGTGATGTTTTGAAGTTTTGTGAATTCAAGAAAAGCAATTGTGTTTGAGAGTGAATTTTCTGATTTCTGCATTGAAGAGAGGTTTTAATGGATTGATCATGGCACTGTAATTTGTGTAGGGAGTAGTGTAGTTGTTCTTCAAG
>VDFB02352676.1:0-24553 GCA_007258455.2 Sequoia sempervirens
AATGAACACCAGAATTTATGTGGAAACCCAAGAAGGGAAAAACCACGGAGAATAATAATTCTCAATTATAAAGCACTCGTTAAGGTGACACCGGTTAAGGGGATTTTTACAAAGGATCGTTGCCAAATTGCTCACTATAAGTAAGGCTCACTGCCTGACTATTACAACCAAAGATAAGGAAAGGCTCACTACCGAAAGAGAAAGGCTCACTACCAACATAAATAGGCTCATTGCCAACAAAAAATGACTCACTACCAGAAGAATGATGAAAGGAAATCCATCGTTGAAATAACTGTCATCGACAATGACTCCAGATAGAATCTCACTGTTTCCTGCCTCTAGTCATATACTTTCTCACACTTCACAATGTCTGGATTTTTAGATTTGCATTCATCACGCTTGCTTTCATCGAACATGATCAAATTTCACTTATACCATTCCATGCCTTCATAATCTCTTAAGTCGACTAAACACAAAGTCTTCATAATCTCCTGATTCGGCCAAACACAATTTGAATTAGGTCATCATAAAACATTCCTGTAATGGAAAGGAATGAAAATGTGGACCACACATAATCTCCTTCCTCAATTCATTACATTACAATGATATCCGGAAATAGAGTAAACACGTTACAATGCAAATAAATTTTCAGGGTATATTAACCATATTACAAATCGGTCCAGACCCAAAAGAATGTGTCTCATTATGTTGCAAGATGAATGGGACCAAGACAAGCACAACCAAAAGATAGATCATCATAACACAACATCTGGAGCTCGTCAATCTAGATCACCAGAGCATCAAAATTAATCAACCAAGATATGTTGACATCAATGACAACCATTAATGACAATAATCAACATCCTCACATTCCAACAGCTTCTCCACCATCCACTTGGGTTCTTGATTCATGTGCCTTTCACCACATGGCTTCATCTAAGGATGAACTTGTATCTTTGGAGCCATGTATTGTGGCTTCCATTTTGATGGGTGAAGAAACTCTTACTGAGGTGTGTGGGAGAGGGTTTTTTGATATGGGGGGGTGACACATTTCATGATGTTATTTGTGTGCCCTCATTATTAACTAGTTTCCTATTAGTATATCAAATTACTCACACAAGTTCAAGGAAGCGAATTGAGTCTTCTCCCGATTCAGTAGTGATTTGTGAGTTGCACAATGATTCTACAATTACAGTTGGAAGAGCATATCATCAATCTCAATTGTATTTATTCTCTCACTTTGTTCTTGATATGCTTTCCTTTGTTCTACTCACTCATTTTGATGAAGTGAGTAATTTGTGGCATCAACAGTTTGGCCACTTGAACTACCGCTACTTACAACAACTCAGTCAATAGGACATGGTTATAGGATTGCCTATAGTTTAATTTTTTTATGGCGTTTGTCAAGGATGCATTCTTGTAACATGCCCAATGTTTTTGATAAAGTAAGCTACATTTATAGGGTGTAGTACCCTTTACACAATGAGCCCAATGTTCTCCCTAGTAAATCTACTAAGTTTTACCCACATGCAATTATTTATGCATCTAATGTAGAGCAATACAAAGTTTTCATTTCTATTCAATAATAAATGCATCATTTGAAATATAACTTTATCCAAACTTTTCCATTGCATAATCAAATAATCATTCCAATAATATAAGTATGATTTAACTTTACATAAATATATTTAAGATAATGTTTCACATTACAATTTACAAAAATATGGATACATGATACATACATAGCTTAAATAATCTCACATGAACTAGAAATACAAATGGTCCAAAATGTCCTCCCAAATATTGGCCACCAACTATATGAGGAAAAGCATCACTCAAGTGCTTTTTTGCCAACCATGGACTAATTGCAGTCCCCCACACATCTACCAAACTTGGTAAGATGGCCCTCCCTTCGATGAAGAGATTGGTTTGGTAACCTCATCCTTCAAATAGCCTTTCCTAAGCATAGTAGTGTGTCCTACATGTCTAGATTTTACCATAAATTCAACCTCTAATTCTATGATATTCTCAGCCTAGTATGTATTTGGATCACAGTGAATCAATAGTGTAGACAGTGGCCAGCTACACTACTAAATGGCTAAAGATTCAACACCCGGTACTTCGAGTGAGGGTCATCTATATTCACCACTACAATTGACCGATTTGTATTTTGACCATTAGTATTCTATTCTATTCTAGGTTATTCCCTTTCCCATGGATTATCCTAACCCTAGGAATAACCTTCCCTTTAACTCTCATTAACTGACATATGTAGCAATCAAGTATCTCAAAACAACTCTAACTTATGCTACACACTTAGAGTATTACTATACCAATATTCTACGTATAATACAAATAGTATTTATATTCATATAATGACACAATTATTGAATACATATCTATATGTATATATATCAAAAGTAAGGTTTCACAAAACAAGAAACAACCAAGTGATATGTGAGCATATCCAAGCATCTCACACAAGTAAAATACAATCTTTCAATATGACAATGAAATAAACAATCTTTCCAACATAATAACAAAGAGGTAGAAATCAACATGCCTATTTAAAGCTTTCGATTGAATAATCTTCTCCTCAAGTTCACTTGCAACTTCCACTATGAACTACCCAAATATCTCTACTAGCTTCACTCTAAACCTCTCAACAAAACCAATATAAGATAACAAAACAACTCTCAACCTCACAACTCTTCAACTCACTTTGCACTAATTTGCAGCAGAATAACACTAAGAAATCATATTGACAAGTGATGCATTTGGTAGAATTAGCACCTCTATTTATACTAATTTGTGAGCAACCAAAGGCTACAAATGAGTAAGTATTTCTTCCACCTTTCATCCTCATGTAATGACTCACTCACAGGTTTGCAACACATCAAAGTCCTCACCATTTAAATGGTTGAGTTGACTTGATATTTGGGATAGCGGGCTTAAAACAAGTTTCCTAATTCAAAATCCTTTATAAAATGCTGCCAAGTTTGCACTTGACTGAGTCTAAATACTATTTGCAGGCTTATGCACATTTCAAAGACTTCTTTTACATTCCAAGAACTAGCAAATATATATATTATTTTGCATGAATACTTTAATGGTTTCATCTAAAATGCAAGGATGGTTATCGAAGGCTCAAATTTTTCTGGTTTAATAACTGATTATGAATATTGTTTACTTTTTGCATGATCTTGTTTATAACAGGGGCGGCTAAATGGAATCGTATTTTGAATTTGTTACTTTTGGTTGGGTTTGTATTTACTCATCTATTGAATTCCTAGCATTGTCGACTCTTTCTGGTAGAAACTTTTCATTATACATGCTATTTGAAGTCGTATCTTTCTTTAATATTGGTTTTCAAATGTAAATCCCCATAGCATGGCTTCCCTATTTTAATTTGTGAACCTACCTTAGTTGCTTCCTGGGTCTTCTTTTGTGCTTGGTATTCTACAAGATTTGGCATGTTAAAGCATAAGAAATAATCTCTTTTATATAATTGATTAACTGATCGCTTTGTTCTTAGCGCGCTTATTCTTTCTCGAATTGAATGCTACTTGTGACTTTAATCTTTGTCAAGGAATGTAAGGCTTTCAAGGAGTTGAGAGAGGTGATTTTTGGACCATTTCAAAGAAATCTTTATCCGAACAGTGCCAATTGTGGACATTGGTGCCGCCGAGTTTATCCTTGACTATCCATCGCTTGTCATCCTCTCCCAATTTTGCCATGCCCCTCTTGCCCAGTCATCAAATGAGTTAAATGATAAGCCTGCTATTTACGAATTAACTAAATAACAATGTGCATTCCCTAAATTGGTTGATTCGCCTGAGCATGTGTTATTTATGACTTATGAAGTTCGGTTACCCTCCCTCTGATTTGCCTGATCTCCTAGCCATGCCTGCTATTCTACTCCAAAATTCTCCGACACGTAAGTCACGTGATCTAAAGACTCATCCACTTTTGCAAAATACTCTCAATTAAAAAACTCAAACTTGTTCATTTGCAAAATCTATCTTTCCTCAGTGATTTCTCTATTGCATTACATTCATCCAAATTTTCTTGCGAGTCAACATCTTTGGTATCTAATATAAGTAGCACGTTAAGGGGTTCGTGTGCATCATTTCCAATTTCCCCCCTAACTTGTCATACTGTGTGTAGATTCTTTTCCAGCAGGCATGAGTTTTCTTTGGGATATTGATCAAAGCTTGAAGGCATAAAACCCCGAAGAAACCAAAATTAGATTTAATTTAGTTTAGATTTTTCGAATTTAATTTAGATTTAGATTTAGATTTAACTTAGTTTATAAATTTTTTTTAATTTAGTTTAGATTTAAGATTTAGATTTTTCTAATTTAATTTAATTTAATTTAGATTTAATTTAGTTTAGATTTAGATTCAATTTAGTTTAGATTTACAATTTTTTTAATATAGATTAGTTAGATCAAGTTAGTTAGATTAGATTAATTTTGTTTATTATTTTTTATTAGCTAAATTAGACGTTATTTTTCCTTTTGGTTTAGTTATGATTTCAGGGCTATTTTTTGTTGTCTAGGCTTTTGCTCAGGTTCGAATGTCCAAGACTTGAATATAAAACTCAAACTTTTGTTTTTCAAAGACTGGAGGTTTAAAACTACTAATAGTGTCTTTGTAGGACTCTCAATTTCTTTTATTCTAAGTGTCTGCTTTCACATGGGATAATTAAGGGAGGTTAATTTTCCTTGAGGTGGTAGGTGTATGCTCTCGACTTGTGCAAACTCGGTGATTAGAAGCCAAACCCATCGTTTTCTTTTATTTTCATATGGGGGGTGAATGAACCAGTGTTTATTGTGCTTGAGATGGTAGGTGTATGCTCTCACCTTATGCAAAATCAATGTTCAGAAACTAGATCCATTGTTCTTGTTGTGTTAATCCCTTAGAGGAGCTTTCCTAAGAGACACATCTATATGGAGAACTCGAAGGCAACTCCAATCGATTTTTTGCTCGCGCCGGTATATAACCGGATAAGACTAAATTGTCAAGTCCTCATGGTATGTAGGTCTTAGCCATATAGTGTCATTTAGAATGGGGTACTACCGTAAAATGTATAAGAGCCCCTAGTAGGAGTGCTTAAATCCTGAAGTGGCTTGCTGGACACTTGCAAGGTGCCATGTCCCCGAGTATTGACTAAGAACCACTTGTTTTAGAGGCCAAAAACCCTTTTACTTGCTAGTGTAGGAACAGTCATTCTGAAGCCACCCTATGTTTTTTTGGTATGTGGCAACTGATCATGCTATACTGTCAACAAAAAAGGAAAAAAGAAACAACTTTGTAGAACCCTAATTCTAGAAGCTTCTAAAAATCTTGTTATAAGCGGTTGGAATGGGAGTTGTAGTATGGCATTATTCACGAGATTGAAATATGTTTTGCATTGGATAATAAAATCATTGGATGGTTGTGGTTTTGTGGATGTATCCCATATTGGGTG
Organism: Sequoia sempervirens; assembly: GCA_007258455.2. Taxonomy (NCBI): domain Eukaryota; kingdom Viridiplantae; phylum Streptophyta; class Pinopsida; order Cupressales; family Cupressaceae; genus Sequoia; species Sequoia sempervirens. The sequence goes on from VDFB02352676.1 coordinate 5,473, forward strand.
AACCACGTTAAATTCTATGTGTTGTCTTGTTGTTGCTATAATTTTTTTGTGTTTTATTTCTCTATTTTATTGATCAAATCTGCATTTAATTGTTAGATATTTGCCTTCTAACCCCTAACATGTTCCACTATTCATTGTAGAGATATAAAATCCCTCAAGGTTTTAGGATCTTAGGGGGTAACATATCTTGGTGTGCTCGTGTCGTGTAAGGGGGAACCAGTGTCACCAAGATCTCTAGTTGTCTGCTTTGTTTAAGTGTTTGGAGAAATCCAAGTAGGGGCTCAATAGGTAGTATCCACTTTCCAGCCTAGGTTGTTCTTGCTTACAAGTGTTCTCAAAAATTTTCAATACCAGTGCAACAATTTTGGGACTAACATAAGCCCCTACTCAGACATTCTCTGATTTTGTATCAAATCCACTCAAAAACTTCTTGTCTACTATGTTTTGTGTGGTGTTCAAACAAACATTTCCAATACAAATCAAACACCACACCCAAAACTTACAACATCGTAACCTTGAGACAAACTAGGCCTACATATCCAAAACAAGCTTAAACTTTAATTTGTTTAGATCAAGGACTTTCTCACCTTATTTTTACCATTATCCATTCATCTATCACCTCATCTTTTTACATTGGACATTTCCCATAGGTCAAATTTTTAGGTCATCCTTTTAGCTTGCATAAACCTCTTAATTAGGAAGTCCATCAAACTTAGACTAGACCATAGCTTCAAATCTTTGTTCTCTTGACCTTATGTTTCATAAAACAATCAACCTAGTCCTTCGTAATTTAGGTCAGTTCCTCATCTCATCAATCCAATTTGAGACCACCTTGTCAACATATCCTATTAGTCTTTACTATACCCAAGGTCATTGATAATCAATTAGTTGTTATACCTATCCTAGTTTGATTAGCAACGGTATCTTAGGTTCGCCAGAGGTTTTAGTCTTCATCCTAGATCATAGTACTCCATCCCTTCATCTCACATCCTGCATACCCTAGTCATAGACATACTTTTGATTTCGATCATTGTGACATTACTTTATTTGCACCTTGACTATTGTCACCTTGACCCTTAATTGTGGTATCGTTATTAGGCATCCATATATCTTCAGAAATATAAAAATATCACTTAGGTTGCATACCTTAGGCTTAAGTCATACCCTTGCATTGTCATTACCTTAGGCTCCATAATTCATCACATCATATGCCTTCCTTTTGAAAGTCTTTTATGGTAGAAACAAGGTCACAAAGGAAAAGGAAAGAAATGGATCTCTATAACGACTTATTTGAGTCAGACGACCTTTATAACCACACAAGCAACTTAAACTTTGGCACCTCTTCTAGTGAACCACCCAAGGCATCTACCAATCCTTTTAAAAAATTCCTCATAAGAAATCCACATGGATAAGTAGTTATAGAGGAAGTCAAAATAGCTACCCAAGACCCAGAGGTTGCATCACTTGTAGATGAGATAGTGCTATTGGACCCCCAAAGGTTCTTGGAAATTTTTTTGAAAGTGGTGCCAAACTACCTCATGGCTTTGACATGAACACACTTCAAGCAGCACCTACCACAAACCAACAAAACCAAGGGATTAACATGACTACATCTAGTGGTTCCAAGACCCCACAAACAAATGCTTCTATACCACAAGGGGCTCCAAATGAAACTTCCACCATGATTCTTGCACCCTTATTTGGAACGCAACCAATGACACAATTAGGGACACAATCTGCAACACAACCAATGACATAGTCCATATCACAACCTCTTGGTTCCACATCTAATCTATTTAGTACTATGAACATATCTTCAAATCCATTTGGAGCATCAAGTTCCACAAACACCACATTGTCAAATCTATTTGGAACATCTAGGGCCTTGAACACCACGTTATCATATCTTTTTGGCACAAATAAAAGGACTAGAGTTCATATTCATGGAACTAACACAAACACCATTGTGCCACAAGGTTCTAGCATAAAGGTTCCCCAACAAGTAAATGCAAGGTTACTTGAAGTTGATGTTTTAGCCGCTTCTCATGGGTATGCATAGATGCATCACCTCTCTTGAAAGAACAATCTTCCACAATCAAATTTTAGAACACTATCCCAAGGTCTCTAATGCCAGGTCTTGACAATGCTTGGAATATCTTAGTTGTTTGATGTGATTTGTTGGAATCACAAGGCGGACTTACAGATGAGTTGCAAAGCATGGGAAGTTGGGTCTTGCAAACTCGGAACAAAGTGTTGGAAGTGAATGGCGGTGAAGTTTGTCCCTCAAAGCAACAGTTTAGAAACTCATCCGGATTCTAGACTTTGATTTAGCTTCATGGTGATGATTGAATCCTACTCTATGCGGGGACCGAGAAATATGAGGGGTTGAGGGCACTTGTCCTAAAGCTATGAATGAGCAGAATAACAATGGTGGTTTGCTAAAGTGAAGCGAGGGCTTCTTAAATTTGTGACCAAAGAGAGCCTCTGACTACACAAAACCGGTGCAATCTTCTAAAGTCTGCTAATTTTCAAATTACACATACACATCATGAACATGCAATTGAACTAGGTTGCAGCAATGACAGAAAGAAGCCCAGGCTAACTTTGCACAGCAGCTTGTCATCAACAAGTGCTAAAAGTATGGGCTGGAAGCTCATCAAATACTATAACAACAACACCATAATAACAGTCATTCAAGAAACTAATACTAAAACTAACATAGAAGGTAGAACTATGCATGCAAGATAAACAAAATCAAAGAGAACATCTATTAAATCATGCAATGTTGTCTTCTATTGTTGCAAATTCCTTTTACAACAGCTCTCCAACCCTTTAAAAATGAGGGGCAAGCCCCTATTTATAGTTTTTCAAATCCCAATGAATGGCTAAGATCAATTTGCAATGAATGGCCCAAATTTGTTTTACATTAAGGTTTCACCTACCCCCCAATATTCAACAATTAAAAAATACATTCCTTGTATTTTCCTTGTTTTGTCATCTAGTGCTTAGGTGCTGTAGCAATTTCGTCATTTAGCTGATTGCCCTTTTACTGTAGCTGAAACTGCCTGAAAGTTGTCTTCTTACTTGATGTGTTTGCAGTGTTCTTTCATTGGATCAAACGAGCCCATTGATGACTAGCATCAATGGATTGGTTGCCCCTAATTCGGAGGGACAACTCCCATATGCTTTCTTCAAGGCCACCCCCTTGCATTTTTGTCCTTGAATTCCTTGGCACATGCCTTCTTCTAACACCGACCCTATTGGTGGGTGCGAGGGGGAGAGGCAAACATGAAACGAATGGTGATAGGAGTGATGTGCTTTCCTTGTTCAACTTTCTCAATGGGTCTCCTTGACGGACCTGCGGTAGGCTTCTTAAATCCTGCATACATGAAGTGTCATAAGTGCCTTCATACACAAATAAAGGAAAACAATAGTCAAATCTTGCAAAATCCTTGTTAGATCCATCCATGCATCATCAAAATATCATAATAGTCATATTTGGAGCTCATTTGGACTATAAACATTAATGCAGGCCCAAGGGGGCGGGTAGTGAACAAGGGACATCAAATCGGAAGGGAAGTTCCCGGACCTCACAAAACTTAGCAAAACCAAGATTTTTTAATTATAGCGCATGGGAAAAGGGGAAGGAAGAGTGCCTAGAAAAACTTCCTCAAGATTAGACCCATTTGAAAAAAGTGGAAGCTCAAAATGGTCATGGAGAGACGAAGTCTCGGAAACGGCCACAGAGGCACGGAGTCCTGAAAACTGCCAAGGAGGGTCTACAGAGAATCGGTCCGGCGGGAGCTCCACGAATGTTCAAAAGCGACCGCGGAGGATAGGTCAGCGGCCGGAGGGCGAGCTCGAAGGCAGTCGGCGAGGAAGCTCGGATGTTAAAATATGGAGGGGCAAAGTCGAAAACGGCTGAAAGGCCGGAAGCCGAGGTCGATAGGGCTCCAGATAGCGACGAAAGCCCGAGGATTCTGAAACCCTCAAAACTTAATGGAACATTGAAACTTGGCGGAGTTCACTTAAGACGCACAAACATCCCAAATCCACCAAAAAGTTATCGAAAGTCAAAATGAAGCCCCGGACGGCGAGGGTCCACAAATATTTCCAAAATAGCCAAAAGAGGGAGTTCAGGAGAAAGTGCAAAACAAACTTAGCGGAGCGTTATTGAAACCTTGGTAGTTCACTTAGGCACCTGAAACACATCAAAATCCACCAAAAGTTATCCTAAAAGTAAAAAATGTGGAAATCGGACCAGCGAGTCCCCACAAATGTTTTGAGAACAGCCAAAGAGGGAGGGAGTTTCGAAGGGAAAGTTTTGAAACCACCGAAACTTAACGGAATGTTGATGAAACTTTGACAGTTCACTTAAACACCACAAACACATCTCAAATCCACCAAAAAGTTATCCCCAAAGTAAAAAATGTGGAAACTGGACCGACGGGGGACCACGAATATTTCCAAAACAGCCAAAGAGGGAGGGAGTTCTAGAGGGAAAGTTCTGAAACTACCGAAACTTAACGGAACATTGACGAAACTTTGGCAGTTCACTTAAGCACCACAAACACATCCCAAATCCACCAAAAAGTTATCCCCAAGGTAAAAAATGTGTTAATCGGACTGGCGGGGGTCCACAGATGTTTCCAAAATAGCCAAAGAGGGAAGGAGTTTCAGAGGGAAAGTTATGAAACCACCGAAACTTAACTGAACATTGACGAAACTTTGGCAGTTCACTTAGGCACCACAAACACATCCCAAATCCACCAAAAAGTTATCCCCAAAGTAAAAAATGTGGAAAAAAGCAAATCGAGCAATCAGGGACCAAGTTAGTAGGAACAAGACAAAAGATAGAAAAGGGATGGGGGACTTTGTTTCTCCCTGGACTTGAATACCCCAAGTAGGTGAATTTGGGTAGGGGAATTTGATCGTTTGAAGGCACATGACCAATTTGGGCTTAGAAAAAGGGGCACACAAAATAAGATAGGAGCAAAGTAGCTTGTCGGGAGTGAAAAAAAGGGGGTCCTTGCCTATGGCAGGGCATGTGTGCAAAACATGCACAACAAATGGCGTCTCGCTGGGGAAATGCTCCAGAGCATTTTGATGACAAACTGGAATCACTAACCCAAAATCTCTGGTTCTGACCTTCACGCTAGGGAAAACAAACCAGACGCCCAACCAAAGGATCAAAACCACTAGCCAACCCAACCTTTGGTATGCTGAAAATCTAAGTGTGTGCAGTTGTGTTAATTCTCATCCTTCAGTTGCTACAAGAACCCAAGCTATGTCAAGTTAAGCTACATAGTTTATTCTAACTCCAAAAGCATCCAGGACATTGCCTCACTGCCAGTCAGGCGTCCATAGCCCCGACGAGGTTGTTGCTGTGATTCTCCCAAACATTGCTCTACTGCCGACCGGGCGTCCATAGCCCCGATAGAGTTGCTTAGATACCCCCAAAAATTTGAATTTTCTCTTTCTTTTAATTTTTAATGTTTTCTTTCTTTCTTTCTTTTCTCTTTTCAGCTCTTTGATTTCAACCTGCAAGCATTGAAGCTCATGCTCAGGGATGAGAATCATAGTGGCGCTGGAGCAAAATTTTAGATTTTTCACTTAACTAAACTAGACTTCACAAAAGCCCCTATAGTGACCGTCAGATTCTTAAGATGTGTAAGAGCTGTAAGATTTCAGAATACGTCAGAGTCAGACTAAACTAACAACTTATCCTCATTGAATCAAACACCCAAATCACTTGACACCAACAAAAGACCTTCACCATCCACTCTGAAGACTTGATTAGAGTTTGACAAAGAAATACGTAGAACAACCCCAGGTGATAAGTATGGTTGTTGTGCGCATAGATGTGCCCAGCTAAAAGCAGAGGGACCCCTATTAAAAAAATAACAAAGCAAAAGCAAACAAAAAACAAACAACCTACATCAAACCAACTAACTTAAGGGAAGCAAGAAAACAGAGTATTTATAGGAAACCTATACTACTCAAAATGGGCTATGTACAAAGATATTTACAAAGCACTATGTTCAGGCAAGGCGAGTTGACATTAACACTCATTGAATTTCGTAATGCATGCACAAGAAAATGGGCAATCGTTATAGTTCTTAACCATGCAAATTTATCTTTATATTCTGAAAAAAGAAATTTAATGTTGCAACACTCAAGTTCAATCACGTCATCATGAAACATCAGCAATTGAGAAGACTCGTTGAACCCATGGTTAATCCATAAATATGTTTGTTTTCCCTCATTCCCATAATCAAAATAATAAGTGCAATTATGAGAAATAATAGGGGCAAGGAAGGATAGAACCTGGATGTCGTCACATGGAGTTGGCAACACTGGGCAGTCAAGAGCAAGCACATCATCGTTGATCGTTGCATCGGTAGCCTTGAGCGGGCGCAGTGGAGGGTGCAACACTTCAGACATTAATTTTGCATGAGGCTGGGAGGACGGGGCAGCAAACAACTCTTTCAATCTACCAATGGGACCTACAGCCCCGGTTGACAGTTCTTCAAAAAGAAATACTTCTCCACATTGATCATCTGCAAACTTGGGATCCACTTGGTTGTTGTCCTCAAGGGGCAGCATGTTGTCTCGTCTCCTTCCCCAAGTATCAACCTACTTTTTATGATGTTTAATGTCATGGGATAATGACATGGAAAAATCTATCCTATTACAACTCCCTAAATATGAAGTAGGATCAACAACGATCATGGTGGAAGGGCTCCAAGTTGCATCTTGTAGTTGGTCAATTTTGTCATACTTGTTGGAAGCCATGAAAACACCCCCACCTTTGTCTTCTTCCCTTTGTTGTTCATACATCTCATTATGAAATTCACTTGCTTCCTTTGGCTCACTATCGCTATAAATGGAGAAGAAGCTCCTCTCCCAATCTGGAAACTCTAGTGCATCACTGTTCGAGGGCTCAAGGAGTATGTATTAATCGCTACTATCTTCTGGGATGTGCTCTTCCTTGGCATGAGCATACCTCCATAGTGCAGCTCCCAATGGAAATAAGTCATCAATTGATGGCACCTCATCAAGGGGACCAAAGTCTACTTCACAATTTCCCTCCAAAGACTCGCCAAAAAACCCATCGTCCATGGCACACAACTGCTCTTTAAGAGTAAGAACTTCTTGGTGACTAGTGGACAACATTCTCGCTTGATCTACTTCATTGCTAGGAAGTCTGAAACTGTATTGCTATCCTTCTTCTATTGCTGCCCCAACATCCTCTTGAGGTCCACCTTCAGCTAAGCCATCACTCAGTTCAGGCTCTTGGTCTTCTACTTCGATCCGGTTAACAAGTAGAGGAGGTCGGGCACTTGGTTGCCTTGCTTGTTCTTTGACTTGTTTTATGGCTTCTTGGCACAATTCGCATGTGAACTCCGAGTGTGATGAATCATGAAGTTTGCACCAATTTGGTAGTAGCAATACCTCCAAATCCACTTGACATCTTAGTTCAGACCAATCCTTTGCTAATCTGGAGACGAGCTGGTCATATCTTTTTGCTATTGGGTCCTCATCATCATTTGAAGAAGAAACTTGATGGTAGATAGCCGTGGCGAGTGGTTGCTCCCACTCCAAATCTACATTTTTAGATCCTTGATCACTGTCATTAGTGAAGGGGAGGTCTTCTAGTCTGATTTCACTTATACCTTCGTTGTCATTTTCTGTTGCTCCAAGGTTGTCAACCTTTTCTTCTTCCTGTTCTTCAACATCTTAGTTGTCTGTCCTAATATGCACTTTTGCAGACTTTGTTGATTCATCAACTTCCAATGACTCCTCTTCTAGATTAGAGGACTACTCTTTGATGATAGAGGAAAGGCTTTCCAACTCCCTTCCAACTAAATTTTCATCACAGCGTTCTGCTGTCATACTAAAACCAGCTTCTTCCTTTTCATTTTCAACTTCAACATTCGTTGTCCCAACACTAGCTCGTGTCAAATTTCTTTGTTCATCTTCAATGTGTTGTCCTCTGGATGTTGACAACTCTTCTACCTCATTGGATAACTTCTCCTCATTGGGAGTTGGTTGCTCCAACTTGTCCAAACAACCCTTGGCTTGAGCGATGATGTTGTCACATGATGGACACGTAAATTATGAATGTGGTGCATTGTGAAATCTACACCAACTTGCCATTAGTACTTCCTCCAATCTTGGTCCATCCTTGCTGCTCAAATGTTCTTGGATCAACTCCTTGAATGCTTTGGCTACCATGGTTGTCAACTCTTCCTCGGGGTCTTCAGGAGCCAAGGGCTGGTATATTTCCCAAAAGGGAATTTCTCCTTGCAAGATCCTTTCGATTATGATCAAAAAAGTCAAACATCCCAATTCGTTCTGCCTGTGAGTGCAATGGATCCGACATCTATTTGCCAATGTAAATTGCCACAATGGCTTCTTCAATCTCTTATTCAAATCTGCATGCAGTTGAGTGATGCCAATTTGTGCATGCTGCTCCATTTTGATTCAGCTTCTACTTGCCTTCAAAATTTTCTAATTTTTAGCATTGAAAGAGATTCTCAACATGTCATGCCCTCCTTCTAGCGCCAGTTCTATTGATGGCATTAGGAGGAGGAGGGCATAAAATGAATCACTTCCAACCTTCATCTTTGTATTCCGAACATGTCAGCACTCCTTTTAGCGCCAATTCTGTTGATGTGTTTTTTATGCACTTCTCAACAAAGGAAATACATAGATGCATCACCTCTCTTGAAAGACAATCTCCCACAATTAGATTGCAGAACACTATCCCAAGGTCTCTAATGTCAGGTCTTGACAGTGCTTGAAATATATCAGTTGTTTGATGTGATTTGCTGGAAACACAAGGAAGTCTTACGGATGAGTTACAAAGCATGGGAAGTTGGGTTTGCAAATGCAGTTTCAAAGTGTTGGAAGTGAATGAGCAGTGGTTGTCCACTCAAAACAGCAAGTTGAAACTCATCAAGTTCATCTTATTTAGCTTCATGGTGATGCTTGAGATCCTACTCTAACTAAGGACTAAAAGAAATAGCAAAAGCAGAAGGGTTAAGAAAGTTGTTCTAATCCTAAGTTATGAATGAACAGTAACAATGGTGGTTGCTAAAGTAGACAGGCTTCTTAAATTGAGTTCTGCTTGACCAAGAGAAACCTATAGCTACACAAATCCAGTGCAATCTTCTAAGGTCTGCTGATTTTCAAATTACACATACACATCATGAACATGCAATTGAACTAGGTTGCAACAATGACAGAAAGAAGTCCAGGCTAACTTTGCACAGTAGCTTGTCGTCAACAAGTGCTAAAAATATGGGTTGGAAGCTCATCAAATACTATAACAACAACACCATAATGACAACCATTCAAAAAACTAATACTAAAACTAACATAGAAGGTAGAACCATGAATGCAAGATAAGCAAAATCAAAGAGAACATCCATAAAATCATGCAATGTTGTCTTCTATTGTTGCAAATGCCTTTTACAATAGCTCTCCAACCCTTTACAAATAAGGGGCAAGCCCCTATTTATAGTTTTCCAAATCCCAAATGAATGGCTATGATCAATTTGCAACGAATGGCCCAAATTTGTTTTACATTAGGGTTTCACCTACCCCCAATATTCAACAATTAAAAAATACATTCCTTGTTTTTTCCCTGTTTTGTCATTTAGTGCTCAGGTGCTGTAGCAATTTCGTCATTTAGCTGATTGCCCTTTTACTGCAGCTAAAACTGCCTGAAAGTTGTCTTCTTACTTGATGTGTTTGCAATGTTCTTTCATTAGATCAAATGGGCCCATTGACGATTGACATCAATGGATTGGTTGCCCCTAATTCAGAGGGACAACTCCCATATGCTTTCTTCAAGGCCACCCCTTGCATTTTTGTCCTTGACTTTCTTGGCACATGCCTTCTTCTAACGTCGACCCTGTTGGTGGGTGTGAGGGGGAGAGGCGAACATGAAACGAATGGTGATAGGAGCGATGCGCTTTCCTTGTTCAGCTTTCTCAATGGGTCTCCTTGACAGACCCGCAATAGGCTTCTTGAATCCTGCATACATGAATTGTCGTAAGTGCCTTCATACACAAATCAAGGAAAATGGTTGTCAAATCTTGCAAAATCCTTGTTAGATCCATCCATGCATCATCAAAAGATCATAATATTCATATTTGGAGCTCATTTGGACCATAAACATTAATGTGGGCCCAAGGGGGTGGGTAGCGAACAAGGGACAGCAAACCGGAAGGGAAGTTCTCAGACCTCACAAAACTTAACAAAACCAAGATTTTTCAATTATAGCGCATGGGAAAAGGGGAAGGAAGAGTGCCCAAAAAAACTTCCTCAAGATTGGACCCATTTGAAAAAAGCAGAAGCTCAAAATGGCCACGAATAGACGGAGTCTCGAAAATGGCCACGGAGGGGTTGGGTCGTCGGGGCTCCACGAATGTTCCAAAATGGCCATAGAGGGATGGAGTCCCAGAAATGACCAAGGAGGGGTCAGGTCCCCGGGGCTCCACGGATGTTCCAAAATAGCCATGGAGGGGCCGGGCTCCGGAGGTTGAGTTGCCGAGGCTCCACGAATGTTCAAAACGGCCACGGAGGGACGGAGTCCCGGAAACAGCCACGGAGGGCCGGGCTCCGGAGGCCGGGTCACCGAGGCTCCATGAATGTTCCAAAATAGCCAAAGAAAGATAGAGTTCTGAAACCCTTGAAACTTAACAGAACGTTGATGAAACCTTAGCAGTTCACTTAGGCACCACAAACACATCCCAAATCCACCAAAAAGTTACCCCGAAAGTAAAAAATGTGGAAACCGGACCAGCAGGGGTCCACGAATGTTTCCAAAACAACCAAAGAGGGAGAGAGTTCTGGAGGGAAAGTTCTGAAACCATTGAAACTTAACGGAACGTTGACGAAACCTTGGAAGTTCACTTAGGCACCACAAACACATCCCAAATCCACCAAAAAGTTATCCCAAAAGTCAAAAATGTGGAAATCGGACCGGGGGGGTCCACGGATGTTTTCAAAACAACCAAAGAGGGAGGGAGTTCCAAAGGGAAAGTTCTGAAACCATCGAAACTTAACGGAATGTTGATGAAACCTTGGCAGTTCACTTAGGCACCACAAACACATCTCAAATCCACCAAAAAGTTATCCCCAAAGTCAAAAATGTGGAAACCGGACTGACAGGGGTCCACGAATGTTTCGAAAATAGCCAAATAGGGAGGGAGTTTCGGAGGGAAAGTTCTGAAACCACCGAAACTTAATGGAACATTGACGAAACTTTGGCAGTTCACTTAAGCACCACAAACACATCCCAAATCCACCAAAAAGTTATCCCCAAAGTCAAAAATGTGGTAACAGGACCGACGAGGGCCCATGGATGTTTCCAAAACAACTAAAGAGGGAGGGAGTTTCAAAGGGAAAGTTTTGAAACCACCGAAACTTAACAGAACATTAACAAAACTTTGGCAGTTCACTTAGGCACCACAAACACATCCCAAATCCACCAAAAAGTTATCCCCAAAGTCAAAAATGTGGAAAAAAGTGAATCGAGTGATCAGGGACCAAGTTAGTAGGAACAAGACAAAAGATAGAAAAGGGATGGGGGACTTTATTTATCCTTGGACTTGAATACCCCAAGTAGGTGAATTTGGGTAGGGGAATTTGATCGTTTGAAGGCACATGACCAATTTGGGCTTGGAAAATGGGGCACGCAAAACAAGATGAGAGCAAAGCAACCTGTCAGGAATGAAAAAAAGGGTGTCCCTTCCTACGGTGGGGCGTGTGTGCAAAACATGCACAACACAAGTCAATAGCCAATATACACAAGGTCCAAACACTTCCAATCCTCTCCAAATTCAATCCAATACCAACACCTCATACATCGCACCATAAATCAAAATTCCAATTCCAACCCAAACATTCACACCACAAATCCAAATTCCAAACACAACTCAAACATTCATACCTCATGTCAACACTAACAATCCATCACATGCAAACGTTGGATCGCAAAACACAAATTTGGGACCATACCAAAATGTAGTTGTAAACACTGTAGGCACAACACTCACACCATATGATGTCCTAGAGAATCAAATGTTAGTCTTTCAAAAGCAAGTAGAAACCATGACATTGTCAAATAAGAAGACTTACTCTATCCAAGAGTTGTGTCCTTACCCATTTGATAGGACATTATACATGCCTCTTGTTCCTCCACATTATGTCATGCCAAATTTACCTAAATATAAAGGAAGAGGAAACCTCATCGAGCATGCGAGAGAATTTCATACTACCTTGATTGGCATTGCTTCTAAACAAACATACTTAATGAGACTGTTTCCTAGGAGTCTCTCAGGACATGCTTTAGAATGGTTCATCCACCTACCAACAGGCATACGATCATGGGATGAACTCGTTGACAAATTTATCACCCACTTTGCCTTCAATATCTAAAATTCCATCACTATTGCCACCTTATGTCAAACTAAACAAGAAGAGGGTGAAGCTTTCATAACATTCTTCCTGAGATGGAGAAGTTTAGCTAGTCGTTGTCCTATTGAAATTCCTAAAAAACAAAAAATTATCATGTTCATGCAAAACTTGAACACAAACTTAAGATATGCATTGGAAACCCATTGTTGTTCCACATTCTCCGACCTTGTTGAAAAAGCGGCCATCCTTGAGAAAACCCTTATCGCTAAAGGGGAAATTAAAATTTATACCAAAACACAAAATGTCCAAGGGACATCAAATGACAAAAACAAGTTTTGGTCTCGTAACAAGAATGTAACAAATGATGGAGTCATAGATGCAAAATTTGTGAATAGAATAGGTCCCACATTGACTCTCAAAGAACCCAAAACAAATAGTAACACACCACATGTTTCCAACCAAGCAGCTAACATGGTACAAAATAATCAAGAACGGGGACCCCCAAGACAGCCAAGGCAATACCCACGAAGACAATACACTCATTTACTAGAACCAATTGAATTTGTCCTAAAGAAGCTAGTACAATCAAATATTATATAGCTCCAAGAGCCCAAACCATACGACCCAATACAATTCAAACCCTCTTGGTGGGATGAAAATGCCTTTTGTGAATACCACCGCATCAAAGGGCATAAGACCTTGTCATGCCATTAGTTGAAGAACATGATTCAAGACCTAATTGAAAACGGTACCATAAAGGTTGAGGGACAACAACAAACTTCCAATAAAAACCATAGGATTTTCAAGAATCCATTGCAAGACCATGGTTCTGAAAAACCCTCCAGTTCAGGTCAAAAGATAGACAACCATGCCAATTATACCAATGCCTCTCTTGACTACATAATTATTAACCACAACCGAGTTGTTTACGATCATGTTAACACAATCACCATTAAGAAGCAACCTGAATGTGCCATCACTACTCCCAGGGCTAAGGTTACCATATCCAGTCCTCCTCCAAAGCAACCACAATCCAAAGCCCAATACAATCTTGTTGACCAATTTGGAAAGACACCCACACAAATTTCCATCCTTGAGCTTTTGTGCATATCACTTGAACATAAAGCTATCCTCGATAAGGATTTAAAAGAAATTTATGTCCCTACCAACCTTGATGTCAACTGATTTGAAGCCATGGTTGGATATTTGGCCAATTACCATCATGTCTCCTTTTTTGACCAAGATTAATCTACTATCAAGTTAAACCATAATGACCCATTACACCTTGAGTTATTCATCCACAAACACAAGGTCAGACAAGTCCTAGTAGATGGCGGAGCCAGATTGAACATTTGCACTTTAAAATTGGTGAAGACATTGGGCCTTTCTAAAGCATGTGTGGATACAACTAAGAGCATTGTCATCAAAGCTTATGATGACGAAGAAATTTCTTCCAAAGGTGTCATCACACTACCTATCAAGGTTGGACCTACAGTACTAGATACCACATTCCAAGTCCTAGATCTTGAACTACCATACAACCTAATTCTCGGTCAACCATGGATCCATGACATGAAAGTCATTCCATCTGTTGGTATGTGGTGACTGATCATGCTATACTGTACACCCTGACATGTATCCTTGCCGGGGTCTGGGGGCGGCAGCCCTCGAGAAAAATTTTCCTCCTACTTTTTCATGTCGTCACCGGAAGAGGAAAAAATTGACTTTGTAGAACCCTAATCTAGATGCTTCTAAGCTTGTTAAAAAGGGGTTCAGATGGGGGTTACAGGATGATGAAAAATGTGATTATTATCAGATGGAGTGTGGTTGGGATTCTCAGACCATTGATGAGGGTAGGATATACGGATAGAGGCTCTTGGTAGTATTAGTTTATGCCTAACACGATTTGGTGGCGTTCAATATTACAACAACAAAGGCAACTCAAGAGTTGATGCAAACCCTGGTGAAGTTATATGAAAATCCTTTTGCTTCAAATAAGGTATTTCTTATGAAGCGTTTATTTAATATGAGAATGGTAGAAGGTGGATCAGTTACTAATCATTTAAATGAGGTTATCCCCGATCACGATCCAATTAACTTTTATAAAAGTAAGCTTTGATGAAGAAATTTAGTCTTTTTGATTCTATGTTCTTTTATTGAAATTTGGAATAGCTTGGTAATGGTTGTTAGCAATTCTATTCCTGGTTCAAATACATTGAAATTTGATGATGTTGTTGGTGTTATTTTGAGCAAGGAAATTTGTAGGAAAAGCTCCGGTGGAACATCCACATGAGGTAGTGTTTTGAATGCAGAAAGCAGGGGCAAAACAAAGGAGAGAGGAAACAATTCTAGAAATCATGGGAAGCCACGAGGAAAATCAAAGGAAAAAATGTCCCAATCTAGAGACAAGAGGGATAGTAGGTACTGTGGTAAGTCGGGTCATTTAAAGAAAGACTGTTGGTCTTGGAAAAATAAAGGAGACAAAAAGGATGTAAAGAAGCAAATGTGGTAAGTAATAAATCCGATGAGGATACTTTGATTCTTTCCCTTTATAATGCTGATGATTCTTGGAGTGTGTTAGATTCGAGGCTTCATTTCATGCTACCCCATAAGTTATTTTCTTGATTATTGCCAAGGATTTTTAAGAACAGTTTATTTAGAGATAGAACCTGTCGGATTATTTGGAAATGGAAGAATCAAGATTAAGTTGAATGAGAATCATTGGGTACTACATGAGGTAAAGGCATGTTCAGTTAAGCAAATTTAATTTCAGCAAGACAACTAGATGATGAAGGTTGTGTTGTTACATTTAGTGATAAAAATTGGAAGGTCACAAAGGGTGCCTTAGTGGTAGCAAAAGGTGTGAAAGTAGGCACCTTATATCTTTGTACAGGTCATACTGTTCCCTCTACTTTAATTGTTACAAAAAAAAGGTCAATGTTCAGGAACAGTTGTTGCAGTTCAGCAGGTAGAAGATCATACAGTTGCTGTGGACTTTGGATCAACACTATGGCATAATAGACTTAGGCATATGAGTGCAAAAGGTATGAAAGTACTTCATTCAAATAATAATGTTTTACTATAGGTCTAAAATGTGTTAATATGGATTTATGTGAAAGTTGTGTATAGGAAAACAAAGAGAGTAAGTTTTCTCAAGGATGGGAAGCAAAAGAAAAATGAGAAATTGAAGCTTGTGCATACGGATGTATGGGGACCAGCTCAGGTATCTTCTCTTGGTGGTTCTTTGTATTATGTTACATTCATTGATGATGCAACTAGGAAGGTATGGATCTATTTCCTTAGGCAAAAATATGATGTATTTGAAACTTTTAAAAAATGGAGAAGCTTGGTTGAGAATGAGACGAGTAAAAAGCTAAAATGTCTCAGATCTGATAATGGTGTTGAGTATTGTAGCAAAGAGTTTGAAGATTATTGTTTCTATAATGGTATTCGTAGGCAGAAAACGGTTCCAAGGACTCCATAGGAAAATGGAGTGGTTGAGCGCATAAATAGAACAATAATAGAGTGTGCACGGACTATGAGATTGCATGTCGGGTTGCCTTTAAAAATATGGGTAGAGACTATAAACACTGTTGTTTATTTAATTAATAGAGGTCCCCCTAATCCTTTGGGTTGTGGTATTCCAGAGGAAGCATGGAAAGGTAAGAAGGTGAGTTATTCTTTTCTCACAACCTTCGGTTGTGAAGTATTTGCACATATAGATTATGAAAATAGAACCAAGCTTGATGCAAAATCAAAGAAATGTATATTTGTTGGATATGACATTGATGAATTTGGTTATAGGCTTTGGGATTTTGAAAATCATAAAATTGTGAGAAGCAGGGATGCCATATTCAATGAGAAGTATTGTACAAAGATATGTTGTTACAACATGAGAAGAAAGAAAATGATTATGCAGTGTTGGATGATATTTCAAACAATGATGTTTTAGTGGTTCCTCATACTCCGCAACAATAGCAACAACAAATACCACAAACTCCTGTTAGATGATCTTCAAGGATAACTAGACCTCCAAAAAGATTCTCTCCCTCTTTGTATACTATTTTGTTAACTGATGCTGGTGAACCAGAATATTATGATGAAGTTATGCAAGTGGATACCAAGGTTCAGTGGGAGCATGGAATGGAAGAAGAAATGGACTCCTTGTTGAAAAATCAGACTTGGGAATTATGCAAGTTGCCTACAGGTAAAAAGGATTTACCAAACAAATGGGTTTATAGGTTAAAAGAGGATGGAAGTAAGAAGAGATAAAGCCAGATTAGTTGTAAAGGGATTTGCACAGAAAAAAGGTATTGATTTTGATGATATTTTTTTTCCAGTTGTTAAAATGACTTCTATTTGTATTGTTTTAAGTATTGTAGCTGCTGAAGATTTGCATTTAGAACAGTTTGATGTTAAAACAACCTTTCTCCATGGTGATTTTGAAGAGGAAATATATATAGACCAACCAAAAGGATTTGAGGTCAAAGGTAAGGAGAAACTAGTGTGCAGATTGAAGAAAAGTTTATATGGCTTGAAGCAAGCACCTCGGTAATGGTACTTGAAATTTGATAGTTTTATGGCTGAGCAAGGCTACAACAGGTGTAATTCTGACCATTGTGTTTATTTTAAGAGGTTGGATAATGCCAACTACATTATTTTATGTTTATATGTTGATGACATGCTTGTAGCAGGGTCTAACATGGATCACATAAGTGAGCTAAAACAATAGTTAGCAAAATATTTTGCTATGAAGGATTTGGGGGCAACAAAACAAATCCTTGGTATGAAAATTTGTAGAGATATGAAAAATAGATTTTTTTTTTTATCTCAGGCTAATTATGTTGAAAAGGTGTTATAGAGATTTCATATGGAGAATGCAAAAAGTTGTCAGCACACCTTTTCCTATTCATGTTAAATTGACTAAGGATATGTGTCCAAAGACACAAGAGGAGGAAGAAAAAATGTCCAAGATACCATATGCTTCAGCTGTAGGTAGTTTAATGTACACCATGGTATGCACGAGATCAGATATTGCACATGTCGTAGGAGTTGTTAGCAGGTATTTGAGTCATCTCGGAGTTGAGCATTGGAATGCGGTAAAATGGATTCTCAGGTACTTGAGAGGTACATCCAATAAATGTTTATGTTTTGGGGGATCTAATACTGATTTAAAAGGCTATGTTGACTCAGATTTGGTAGGAGATATAGATACTAGGCGGAGTACCACAGGTTATGTATTTATAGTTGGTGGGACAGTAGTGAGTTGGATTTCTCAATTGCAAAAGGTGGTTGCTTTATCCACCACAGAGGTAGAGTATGTTGTTGCAACAAAGGCGGCAAAGGAGATGATATGGCTACAAATTTTCATGGATGAATTGGGCAAACAACAGGCTGAAAATTACTTGTTTACAGATAGCCAGAGTGCTATACATCTTGCAAAGAATTTTGCCTTGCATTCTAAAACAAAACACATACAGTTGAGATATCATTTCATTTGGTCGGTGTTGGAGGATGGATAGGTCAAGCTGGACAAGATACATACAGATTTCAATCCAATGGATATATTTACGAAGGTAGTGACAAGGGAGAATTTGAGCTCCTCTTTAGCTTTGGTTGGGCTTCATGGTTGAATTCAAGTATACCAGAGCAGCAGGGTCCAAGGTACTTATTTCTAGTGGGAGCTGTAAGTGCAGCAGTGTCGTCCAGGATCAGTCTCCAAGTGGGAGATTGTTGGTATGTGGCGACTGATCATGCTATACTGTACACCCTGGCATGTATCCTTTCTGAGAAAAAATTTCCTCCTACTTTTTCGCGTCATCACCAGAAAAAGGAAAAATCAACGAAAAAAGGAAAAAATCGACTTTGTAGAACCCTAATCTAGAAGCTTCTAAGCTTGTTAAAAAGGGGTTCGGATGGGGGTTACAGGATGATGAAAAATGCAATTATTCGCAAGATTATACTAACCATAACACCATCCACATACCATCAATGTCTGAAGTTTCCCTACAATGGCACTGAAATCATCAGTGATCATGACCCCTTTCAATATTGCACCAATTTGAGGGGGGTCCCTGAACACCAAGTACCTATAAACTGCGAAGCTACAACATCCACTCCATCCAATTACGTTGACCCATCCACTCTGACTAAATCCTCCACATCCGCTATTCCATCTGTCGATCCTAAGATTCAAATCTAGGACAAGGGGTGTGGGGAGTATCATATGAACACTTCCTACTGCATCACTAAGTTACCAAAGTCTCCAAAGTCCTATGGAAAACCCATCTATAAGATGGAACCTAAATTTTTCATTAAAATTCCTCCCACCACCACCTTCACAAACTGGGGAGAGTTAAATAAAGAAGACATTGATGATATTTCATATTGGATTTACAAAGATGAGGAAGATCTGAAGCTGCTACCGACAGAACAATATGGTAAAGGCTTTGAGCTCATGAAACAAAAGGGTTATGATGGAATCAATGGACTCGACATACATAAAAATGGAATGAGAGAACCCTTGATGCCTCTTAAATGACCAAAGAACTCAGGGCTAGGGTTTGTACCAATTAGGATTGGCACTTCAAGTACTAAGATGCTTTCAAATAAGGATGTGAGTGTCTTGAAAGATGTTGAGACATTTGAA
>VDFB02352677.1:0-17859 GCA_007258455.2 Sequoia sempervirens
TTGATCTCCATTCCCATTATTGACAACCATAAGTGATTCTAGGACAGCTAAACTATTCTGTATTAGATGAATTTCTGGTTGTGAGGTGTCGATAGGGCCTCTTGAAGCTTGGGGCATAGTGGTCTTCTAAGAGGAGGCAAGCTGGCCAGGATCAACTGAAACTTAATTTACTATTCCTAGAATTTTGCAGTCTTAAGCAATTAAACTCTTCTGCCTTCTACTTTCAGTGATGAGATGGATTGGTTGTCCCTTTAACCAATAGTTGGTGTGACAAAGACATTCTCATTCCTTAGCATTGATGTTCAAATGAGTTGAAACATTTAAGCTTTATTCCTCTTCAACTGCAAGCAGCAAAGTCTTTTGTCCATGACATCCTCAATCATTATGAGTCTGAATAGTACGACGTTGAGCAAGCAAAGTCATTTGATTAAGTAGTCACCAAAGGCTTAGGTGAAAGGTTTCCCAATGCAAGGTTGCCCGAAGGTTTGCTCTTGTACAAGGGGCTGTAACAGGCAAGGCTTTTCTGCTTCATCTGATTGCTCCTCAATCTTGATGACATGTCGATAGACTTGCCCCAATGTTTCAAAACAATGAACTCCATAGCAGCCTTATCTGTAGTGGTGAAGACTGCTAATGTTCTTCAGGGTTTTGTGAAGGTTTATTTCATGGACATCCATACATGCATAAAGTTCATTGTCTTATTCGTGTATTATATTAGTAATGATCCCTTTTTTTAATCTCAACAACTGGAATATTATGTACATGTCACTATAGTACTTGAGAAAATGATATTCTGCAGATACAACTTCAATGAATTTTGACTGTGTCAGCAAGCTTGAATTACCTTTCTTTTTCTGCACTCAAGTCCTCAACCAACAAAATGCCATCTTGGACAGGTGATTCTTTTAGCATCAGTGACCTTATTGATGGTGCAATACACCTCCAATTGTTGAAGGCATTCATCCAGCACCTCAGCAGTTGATTCTACCTTCAGACACCAAATTTGAGACTGACTTGCACTTTGAATGGAATCTACTGCTAAAAAGAGGGACTAGCTATTGCAAAGGACATTTCCAGACCTGGTTGAAGCATTAGGTTACAGAACTGTAAGATAAGATAATTTCCATTCTTCCAAAGATTCTTGGACAAGCATTCTAGACTCTGCCGCAGCAGGTTTCTTTACATGGTCAAAAATCTTGGCCTTAAGATGACACTTTTCTAGATAATCTAGGGAAAAACTGGATTGTATACCTTCTTTGGAATACTGCAAACATGTAGCCATGCACAACTAGGATAAAAAAAGAATTCTGCAAGGGCCTGTTGAAAGGAAGAATACAAGATTCCAGGCAGAGAAGTGCTCTGATACGAATGTTCATGACAAGTTCACGAGTTT
This sequence comes from Sequoia sempervirens, assembly GCA_007258455.2. Classification (NCBI taxonomy): domain Eukaryota; kingdom Viridiplantae; phylum Streptophyta; class Pinopsida; order Cupressales; family Cupressaceae; genus Sequoia; species Sequoia sempervirens. Next base: position 1,394 of record VDFB02352677.1, read on the forward strand.
GCAGGAAGGCCAAATTCAAGACTAATCAACAGACAAATTTATCTAATTAAATTGCAAGTGATATTGAAGTTTTGAACATACAATGAAACATGGGAGAGCAAATATAGATCTTCTATTCATCATGAAAAAGATTATACATGTGTACAAAACTGGAATTTAAAACCAAAACTGCATATTTCTCTAGTTCAAATCTAGAGATGGATAGTATGATTTTGAGGATATATTACAGAAGATAAGAGCCTGTCTAATCCAGCTAATGAAGATCAAGCAGATGAGAGTGTTGGAAAAAGGTCGTCATTGATGTCAAAGCTGTTAGTCAGTTTTGTCATTATTGTCAGGGTATCTGGAAGGATGTTGTCTGGAATATTGTCTGGGCATTTGTGTTCCGGGAATTCAGTAACAGGTTGCAGTATCAGTTGGAGTATGATTGCAATATCATCTTATTTCCTTTCCTGTTGGTGGAAGTTATCCGGAAGCATGATCCAGAATGATCCAGAAAAATTGTATGTTTATATTGGCAGGATGATATGATCTGTATTACTTCTTAGTTGTGTGTTATGGCCTGCAGTTTGAATGGAGTGTATGTCTACACATGTTTTATCATGATCTAGAGTTCCTGGAGTTGATGTGTAGCGGAAAGTATGTTTTGAAATGACAGAAGGGTCATTGTGCAAGGCTATTAGGTGGGTCACTGTTCCGGATTGTTGCGGCAGTGGCTTGTAGCATGGGCTCTCCAGAGGTAGTGTATGGATGACCATTGGGACCAGATAAGTCTACATTGGGAACCACATCGCATGTTCTATCTTCTGGTGTAGCATGTGGGCTATTGAACCTGGCCTATTTACACGTTTGGACATGCTTGGTTAAGGAGTGTTTGTATGGCCGACTCGCAGATATTATTTTTATGTTTTGGGCCAACACATGAATGTAATTGTAAATATAATTCATATATATAGATCTCTATTCATATATATAGATCTCTAGGATTCGTCCTAAGATGAGTGTGGTGTGTGAATGCTATGTAATTAGGGCTTCAATGCGAATATCAGAGTGATGTAATGTGAGTTGCATTTCAATTATTATGCGCCATTATCAGAAGATCATATGCTATGTGGGAGAGTGTCTGAAGGTTGATCAGATCAAGTGTAAGTTGTGTTCTCAGTCTTGAAGGTCCGCAAAACATATTTCTGTGATCCAGTAGGACTGGTGTCTTGCCTATTGAGTTGGTGCTTAGATCTCTATATAGGGGATTGGTGTCTCCAGTAGGTTGGTGCCTACAAATATGACAGGGGATTGGTGTCTCCGGTAGGTTGGTGCCTACTTCATGATTGTAAATTGTTTATTATTTTAGTGAGGCTGGATTTGGACAGTAGATCCAAGCAGCTTTTGTCACTGTGGTTTTTCCCATCTTGGGTTTCCAAGTATATCTGGTGTTCATGGTGTGGATGTGTATGTTGTTTTTGTTGTTTAACTGTTGCATCATTAAGAAGATTTGTTAAGAGCTGCATTGATGTTATAAGGTTAATGCTTGAAGTTTAAATTTAGATGAAATTGGGATATACTAATTCCCGCTCCCCCCCTCTCAGTATATTGTGTGCCCTTCAAAGAGTTATAGAATCTAAGAATCAATTAAAAGACAATTCAGTTCCAAGGGTTGCTGATGTGCCAATCATTTCAGTTGCCCAAACCTTTCTTGACATTGAGAATGAAATGTCTCTTGGTCAGTTGCTTAAAACTGTTAGTAAAGGTGTCTCAACTTTGTTCCTAAAGTTAAAATTACAAAAAGTGCAATTTTTGGGCTATAGATTTTGTTTTTGACCAAAATAAATATTCCGGGTTGCTTGGCACCACTCTGTGAGGTGCTTGTTGTGTAGACCTATTTGAACTCTACAATTTTTGAAAAAAAGGCCCAATCAGCCTTTCGGATCAAACATTATGGCCTCTAGAAGTTGGGCCTTCTGCATAAAAAATGTAAAAACGTGTTGGACAAATAAAATAGCTGTAAGAGGGAGTTACACTTGTTGACCAACTAATGATGCATGTTATGACACATCATAAGGCATCTTTGGTTGGAGATGATGAAATCAAAATGAAATGCTCAATTTGGTGAGTGGGTTATACAAGGTTATGACAGGTGGAAGGAATATGTTATTTTCAGCCTATGGACTCATCTTGAGATTTGGGTGTTGGATTTCTACGCTAAGGATTTGGAGGCCAATTTTTTGGTGGTTTTAGCTTCTGGTTTCTGATTACCATATGATGGTTTCATGTACTGCATCACCTATATATTAGGTGTTTGAGATGGAGATTGGGTTAGAGCTTGGTAGATATTGCTTAGTTGTCAGAATTCCTCCAGATCTCTAGTTGGTGATGCTCATGTGAAGGCTTGCTCTACAAGTGTATTGTAATTGTGTTGCTTTCTAAAAAATACATTGGATTGCTTTGGAGTGTGGAGCAAAAAGATTTTCCCTATGTACACCTGTGTTATGGTATAATGTTTATAATTATTTTATATTTATTTGTTTCTTCTTTTTATAATTGTTAAAAGATTGAAATTTGCACAATGCTCTCCTCCGAATTTTAATGTAGGAAGCATTTCCACGTATATAACATGTGCTCCACCAAAGTCCCTAGTTTGTCTCCTTGGGAATGTGGAACTTAAACTGACGAGGAAGGATGTCTTTTGGTATATCACAATTACTAGGCATGTAGGGCTATCTTGAGGAGCTTTATGGAACTTGATTATCACTGTAATCCCCATTTCCCCTTCTCTAAATCAATCAATTTTGGATTCCTCCATTCTGAGCATTGAACTACAGGGAATTCAATTTTTGGAGATTTGCTGTTGCTGATATCTCAAAATGATACGTGCACATTCTAGACAACAAAAAATTATAAAAGATCAATGACCAAGGGATATAGCTATAGATACTGCTTCTTGGAAAGAGGCAAAAGATGCTTTGAATGTCTGGTGGAAGGCTCTTCAGGCTGGAATTTCCAATGAGAAACAACTGGATGGCATCTTTCCAAATTCAAGCCAACTCAGGGGTGCGGTGATATATGCCATTGTTATATCTGATTCAAGTTAATCAAAATCTAGCTAAAGATGCAGAAGGTTTACCCAGGTTGTTGAATTCAGAACTACTTTCACATTCACCCGCACAACCTTTAGATTCTATAAGAATGGAGCAAAATATTGGATCTGCAATTGCATATAATTGCTCAAAATTCTAGGATTTGCTGAAGGGTTTAGTCGAATACATTTTAATTAAAAGGTTAAGGAGGTCAATTTTTATTTGTGTCAGACTAGTTCGAAATCTTGGTCAAGATGATAGGCAAGCTAAGCTTCTTTCCATGCTAAAATATGTTCAAGATATAAGATTGCAGAAGACAGTGGTAGTTGCAAGCTTCCCCTCTTCCAAGAAGAGATAACTCTATTTTGATGTTGTCCTTCCTGCACCATTTTGTGACAACTACAGACACAAACCATATATTAATGGTAAGAATACATGTTCTGTGACCTCTCCTGTTGATTTTCCATGCATGGTTGGTGGTACTGATGAGAGCTTCAGTGACTGTACATTCTAGTGTGGTTGGTGTATGTTGTAGAAACTGTTTTATCCTTAGATACTTTAGTGAGTTTAGATACTCCCATAACAGAGGTAAGGAGATTGCACTCTAAGAAGTTTGATGTTATCATGTTAGCATATGACCGCTGCATCAGTTTCTACAAATTCCCTGCATACCCTGAATGTCATGGGCTATGGCACTGTGGTAGCATGGTCCTAGCCTTGTGATTTGATCATGCCCCTTCTCTTTGACTTTGGGTTTTCCAGTATCACTGATATGATGTTAACTTTTACTTCACTTTGGACAGTTGATGGCAGTTGGCACCATGAATATGAGTTGGTTTTGACAGGCTGTGATTTCATCCAGTTCCCAGTAAACTGTTGATGTTCTACTCTTTTGTCTTCATCATAATGGATTGTCTTTTTTTGTCAGAAAGTATTCAGGAGATGCACTGATTTGGTTTTTCTGGCAGTGACCAATTGAATGCCCTGAGGATTTTATTAGAACTATAGTAAGTTCCTAGTTTAATGCTCATATCTGTAATGGCACTTGTCGTGCCTTTTTTAATGCTTTTGTTTCGTTTAGTTTGCCTATAATCACGTCTCCGTGATTATAGCCTCTTTGTTTGCTTTTGTATCTTTCAGTTCCTTGTTTGTTAACTCTTTCAGTTACATTACGTTATCTCCCTAATTTGTAGGGTATGTAAATCTTATAAGAGCAAGGCTTTTCTTTATCAATAATTAATCTGATGATTTATACAACATGGTATTAGAGCCGCATGACCCTGGTTAGCTGTGTGAAGTTTTTTAGGATCAAGGGTTTTGTTTTGATTTTTTTTTATGAGCTTTTCTCACCAGAAAAATCGTGTTCGTTTTTTTTTCTGGGCAAATCCCGTTTGTATTTCCATGGTGACTTGTCTCCTGTTCGTCAGGCGTCGTTTCTAGTGTCTTTGTATTTGCGCAACTTCACCACGACCTCCTGTCTCAACCCGCGGCAGGTTTTTTAGCGTCCGCGACGTTCTTTTTGCAGGCGCGTGGGGATTTTTAGTGGTCTTTTGTGCGCGATTTTTAGTCATTCTCCGGCGCGATTGGAAGTCATTTACTGGGCGTTTGGTCTTTGTGCCTACTTTGGAATGATCCGCGTCCTCTTGACATGTTTTGTCTGCATTCGTGGTCTCTGCAAATCTGCGTCATTTTGAGTCGCGCGAGGGTTTTTTCTAGGACACGTTTTTTGGCACACGTTTTTCATTGTTTTTGGCGCACAATTATGGAGGGATTCTGGACGCGATTTCTCTGTTGTTGGCCGCTCGCATTTTTTTGTGCAGTTCGTTTTCAACGCGATTTCCATTCGTTTTCTGGGCCTTTTGCAGCCTTCATTCTGAGCGTGGATCTGGGCATTTTCATCAATGTCTTTGTGGGTTTTTCTCTGAAAAATCGTGATTTAGTGAAATCCGACTATGGTTTTTTCCATATACCCTTTGTTTTCAGACGAATTTTTTTTCTGAGTACAGTATTTTTCTAGGTTTTTGGAGATATTTTCTGGGTACTTCAAAATTCGTACCTTGGGATCCGTGCTTTGAGATTTGTCCCAAGTTCGGGTGATTTCATGGCAGCTTGAAAAGTTCTTTCAGACAGTTTTGATAGAAATTTTGGGAAAAATAAAATTTCTGTATAGAGTTTTCGACAATTTTTTCTTCAAAAATTTACAGAGTTGTGGATTACCTCATTTTTCATGCTTTGGAAAATGGGAGGGATGGCGTCTTTGTCCAATATTATGTTGGAAAGTTCGCAGAGGTTCAATGGAAAGAATTACAACACGTGGAAGCAGAGGATGCTTACATCTTTGAGTACCGGTGTCTGGATGCGCTTGTTCTAGGTACAAAAGTTTGTCCCACTGTTGCTGGGAAGGATCAGGACAAGTATGATGGAAGTAATCGAGAGGCAGTCATGCTTCTTTGTAAATGTAACCAAATCTCCAGCTAGGGAGCCTAAAAGGCAAGAAATTACAAATGTAAAATTCTACTTAAAATTCAAGTCAGATTTATTTTCACTAATGCGAATGTGTGCTAATTGCGGAACATTAATGAATTTTAGATATGTTTTGGTAGCGGTCTCAAAGACAACCGACTAACACTCGGTTTAACAAACTTAATACATATGCCCTCACATACATGGCGGATATATATTATATGAGTTCCAATTTTATTCAATGCAGAATTTGATCATCATTTTATTATTTCGAATTTATGCATGCTTATAAATTCGTTTTACTTATTTTCTAGAAATATGTTTAAGGATTAAATTCGATCACATATAAATGATGATGATGCTATTTAGCAATCATCATTTATATCTGACCGAAGCTATATCCCATTAACACTCCCTCTTAGCTAGGGAAGATATTTCAAATCAAATAAGTGGAGATATCACCTTCACACGTGATAAGTGGAGATATGTTTTCTCAATATTGTCAAGTCACATGACATTCTTCATAACACATCTTCATTATGGTATGTGCACTGACATCAAGTCACATGATGTCTACCATAATTCATGGCATATCCATGGATATATAATTATCCACCATGATTATCTCTTAAGGATCACAATGATCTTCAAATGATATCAAGTCCCATGATATCATCAAAAGTGTCCAAGAGATACTATCATGACATGTCCACAGATATCAAGTCACATGATATCTATCATGATAGTTCAACTCATCATTGTAGAGTCATCACTTTACAATGTCAAATACAAGTGTTCATTATTAGAAAGATCGTCACCTTTCAATAATGTACACAAGGGGAGTAGGCCCATAAGGTCATGGAGTCACACACATGACAAAAGAGTTTACACATTAAACATCTTTATATATTAGTACAATTTATAAACAATTTGAATTTCAGACATAAATATCAAATTACATTTCAACCATACCAAGCTTCTTCCTAAAGTGTTCTACCTTGATTCGGGAGAGAGGCTTGGTGAGAATGTCTGCAGTTTGATCATTTGTACTAACATACTCCAACTGGATCACTTTCCTTTCTACCATATCTCTTACATAATGATAGGGGATCTCAATGTGCTTAGATCTATCATGGAAGACAGGATTTACAGAGAGTTTGATGCAACTCTAATTATCACAATGAATAATTGTAGGATTCAAGGGCTCACCAAAGAGTCCCACAAGCAATTTACAAAGCCAAACTGCTTCTCTTGCTCCCATTGAGGCTGCAATGTATTCAGCTTCCGTTGAGCTCTGTGCAACTGAAGATTGTTTTCTGCAAATCCAGGAGATCATAGCCGATCCTAAACTGAAGCAACATCCTGATGTGCTTTTTCGATCGGTTACACTTCCAGCCCAATCTGAATCAGAGTACCCATGTAGATCTAGTTGGTCATTTTTGTAAAGAAGACCATATCCAATAATGCCTTGAAGATATCTCAAAATATGTTTCACAGCCATTAGGTGAATTTCCTTTGGCTCACACATGAATTGGCTGAGAACATTCACTGCATCGCAAATATCAGGTCTGGTGTTAACTAGATACATCAAGGATCCAATCATCTATCTATAAAGGGTTGGATCTGCACACTTGGATTCTGCTGCTGCTTCTTTCAGTTTGTGAAGGTTGGTTTCCATAGGTGTAGACATCGGTCTATAGTCCAACATTCCAAATCTCTTCAGAATATCAATAGTATACTTCCCTTGGTTTAGTATAATGCCCTCTGATTTCTGCCATACTTCCAAACCTAGGAAGTAGTGTAGAATGCCCAAGTCTTTCATGTCAAATTCGGAAATTAGATCCTGCTTCCCTTGAGCAATGAGGTGATCTTCTCACGATGCATCAGCGGGTCATCAACATATAAAATAATTTATTAGCATATCACCTTTGATTACCTTGAAGTAGGGTGGAGTCAGCATCATTCTTGGAAAATCCTAGTCCCAAGAGATAGCTGTCAATTCTTTCATACCAGACCCTGGGAGCCTGTTTAAGTCCATAGAGGGCTTTCTTCAGTCTGCACACATGTGAGTTAGGTTTATGTATCACAAAACCTTCAGGCTGTTCCAGATAGACTTCCTCTTCAATGGTTCCATTCAGGAAGGCAGTTTTCACATCCATTTGATGGATCTTCCAGCCTTTAGCTGCAGCAATGGCTAACACTGCTCTCACCGAAGTGTAGCGGGCAACAGGTGCAAATGTTTCTTCATAATCAATGCCTTCCTTTTGAGAAAAACCTGTTGCCACAAAACGTGCTTTATGTTTTTCTATACTGCCATCAACAGCATGCTTGATTTTGAAGAGCCATTTGGAAGAGACAACAGATTTCTCTTTCGGTCTAGGCACTATATCCCATACATCATTCTTTAGAATGGACTGATATTCCTCCGTCATTGCATCCTTCCATGCTTGATGTTTGAAGGCTTCTGTAACACTGATAGGTTCTGAGTTTATGATGTTGTTCATTAGAGCAACATAGCTAGAGAACCGTTTGGGTCTTTTACTTTCCCTGAACGTTCCTTTGGGTGCTGCATGATCCTCGGCTTCTTTGATCATCTTTCTAGCCCAAAGTGGCCTCTTTCTGCCGTTGTCATTTGTATTCTCATCTGAAGTAGAAGGAAGTTCATGTGGCATTTCCTTAGGATGCTCCCTCTGAATCTCAGGAGCAGGTTCCATTTCAGGTGCTCTAGGGGAATAGGTATCTATCTCACTAGAACTTCTTGCCCTCTTGAATGCAATGTCCTCTTCAAAGATGACATCTCTGCTCAATTCAATTTGTTTCTGCTCGGGTATGAATATCCTGTAGGCTTTGGAGGTTTCACTATAACCCACAAATACCCCCTTCTTTCCGGAAGGTTCTAGTTTGAATCTCTTCTCTTTGGGCACATGAATATAGACAGGACAACCAAAAATCCTAAAATGACTAATGTCAGGTTTTATGCCAGTAAAGGCTTCTTCAGGAGTTTTGTTATCAAGATGAGAATGAGGACATCTATTTTGGATATAGACAACAGTCCTAGAGGCTTTTGCCCAGAAAGAAGTTTCAATGTTTTGGTCAAGGAACATTGCCTTAGCAGCTTCTACAATGGTTCTATTTTTTCTTTCAGCAAGCCCATTTTGTTGAGGGTTGTAGGCAACTGTGAACTCCCTCTTAATTCCAGCACTCATGCAGAATTCCTTAAAAATTTCAGAGGTGTATTCTTTCCCATTGTCTGTCCTTAAGGTTTTTATTTTCTTCTTGGATAAGTTTTCAGTAAGGGTTTTGAACTCTTTGAACTTTTTGAGGATTTCTATTGACTCTTTACACTAATAGATCCAGGTTTTCCTAGAGAAGTCATCTATAAATATGACATAGTATAGAAATCCTGCTTTAGAGGGTACAAACATGGGTCCACATAAGTCAGAGTGAACCAGTTCCAACATATTTAGGGTTTTGCTCAAACTATTGGGAAAGGGTCCCTTTGTATTCTTTCCTAAGGCACAACCTTTACAAGTTCCTTCATGAGATGGTTTTAACTTAGGTAACCCTGTTTCAAGTTTTTCCATAGAAGGTAGGGCACGAAAATGAAGGTGTCCTAATCTTCTGTGCCAAATTTCATTTGACTCAAAGGTGTCAAGGGTAAGGGCTTGTTTAACTTTAGTGCATAGTTTGTAAAGGTACCCTTTGTCTTACACCTATGGTTTGGGCTTTCTTGATAGTTGAGCTTTTAGGCCATGCTAGAACTTTTCCATCCATAAAGGTAACTCTATATCCATTGTCTTCAAGGGCAGAGATGGATATTAGATTCCTCTTTATTCTAGGTACAAATAAGACTCCAGTGAGTTGAAGAGAAAGACCAGATTTCAGTTTGATGGAGCAAGTTCCAACCCCTTTTACCGGGTGTGCAGAATCATCCCCAATGGTTACTTCTTCATTAGTCTTTTCAGTCATAGTGTCTAGGTGTTCTCTGAATCCTGTGATATGTCTAGAGGATCCACTATCAATTACCCAGTTGAGGGTGTTGTTAGATACTTGACTAGATAAGGCTGTATAGAACACAAAGTTCTCAAATTCATGATCTGAATTTGTCTTTCCTACTTTGGCAAAAGATGCTTGTTGCTTTGATCTGTTAGGGCACTTCATTGCATAGTGGCCATATTGATCACATCTAAAGCATTGCACTATATGATCCCTAACTGCATCTACTAAGATTTTCATGGCTTTTTCATTGTTTTCAATCCATTGAGTTTTCTCAAGATCAGCCTCTGGTTCCTTTTTATTTTCTCTCACAAGTGAGTCTAATTTATTCTCTTTAAGGATCGTCATGATTCTAAATTTCCATGATGTGAAGTTGTCTGCTCCTGCAAGACGATCTTCAAATCTGATCACACTTGACATTATGAAGAATGTGATGTGAATTCGATTTTTTTTAGAAAATACGAATTTTTTCTAGAGCAATCTGATATCTAGATTTGATTTGGATTCACACAACTTGGCTCTGATACCATGTAAATGTAACCAAATCTCAATCAGACTAGGAGCCTAAAAACTAAGGAAATTCTAAGTGTAAGAATTCTACTTAAAATTCTAAGTCAGATTTATTTTCACTAATGCTGAATGTGATGATTGCAGAACATTAATAATTTCGATGTTTGCATATCAATGATGGAACAATGTTAAATACCTTTGGAGACCCGCCTCTAAGAGACACGTCTCATGAGAGGACGTGTCCCCACAAGTGGAGACACGTCCGCTCATGGGACATGTCCCTTTGGGCTCGCGGGTCTCAAAGACAACCGACTAACACTCAGTTTAACAAACTTAATACATATGCCCTCACATACATGGCGGATATATATTATATGAGTTCCGATTTTATTCAATGCAGAATTTGATCATCATTTTATTATTTCGAATTTATGCATGCTTATAAATTCGTTTTACTTATTTTCTAGAAATATGTTTAAGGATTAAATTCGATCACATATAAATGATGATGATGCTATTAGCAATCATCATTTATATCTGACCGAAGCTATATCCCATTAACATTTCTTAAATTATCTATCACCGATGACATGTTACCAGAAATACCTTCTGGTAAATCAGCTGTGGAGATCTGGAAGCATTTGAAAGATCTTCATGAGACCTTAGACAAAGGAAGGGCTTTCTTTTTGAAGAATATGCTCTTTTCTATTATGATGGATGACCAAGTGTCTTTGCAGGAGCACTTGATGAAAGTAAAAAATATTCACGATCAATTGGAGGCCATTGGTCGTAAGGTAGAAGAGGAGGATATGGTGGTAATCACTTTGAAAAGTTTGCCACATTCCTACGAGCATTTCATCGAAACGCTCAACATTACATCCACCAATGTTGACTTGAAGTTTGATGAGATGTGCAACAAGCTTTTGCAGCAGGATCGGTGGAAGAAGTAGTTTGGGAGCAGCAGTGAGTCTCCTATTGTTGAACAAGCATTTACTGCCAAGGATTTTGGTAAAGGCAAGTCCACTCAGCAGAAAGGACAAAGAGGCGATTAGGAGGAGGGCTCCAAGAAGTCTTTACTTGCATTCTTGTTGGAGGAAGGTGGTCATATACAAAGTATTGCAGATTTTACCTTCTCCTGCTTGGATAAACTTGGACCTATCCTAGTTCAGACATCTCGATGTAGATCCAGCTCAGGATTACAAGATGACTGCCCTATTTGGAACCTGATAACAAGCTTAACCATAATGAAATTCAATTTTGTTCCTGCTGCCGAAAACTGCTGGTTGGCAGTGCTTGCCAATATAATTAATGTATTTATATTTTTAAAATACAAGAGGTGTTTTTTACAGTGCATCAAATTATGTGATATGATTTTCAGGATTCAGCTGCATAGATAATAGTACCTTTTATCCTAGTAGATATTAGTGGTATGGACAAAACCAAAGTCCATGAAAACTCTTTAATTATAAAGAAACTAGCATTGATTGCATTATTTTTATTGCATCTATTGTTATGGTTTTCAGTGATCCTGGATTCTATAAACTCCCTGTTTATGGACAGGTATCACTCTGATGTCTGTTTCTCATGATTTAGATTACTGAATTGGAAACACACAAGCTAATGGGTTTAATTATTTCCATGTAATGGTTTCCCTTTCCTTTTACCTATTTAAAAAATATCGTGAGAACCCTAATTGTGTAGAGTTTTCCTATTCACTTTACCAAAAAGGGGGCTGTGATTTATTCCCATGCTCTCTACAAGTGCCTGAAAAGAAAAGGTTTGTTTTACAAAACATTAAAACCCCTTACAAAAGCCAAAAATAGGCAGAATGCAAGCAAATTTCATGCAGAAAATGGTTTTAGTTTTCACCTGGAGTTGCTCAGTCAGTATTCTCACAGTGATAGCACAGCAGGGACGCCAGTAGATCCAGACCTGTGTGCAGCTGAGAGATCAGCATGGAGAGGACATAATTATATAGGAGAATAAGCCCCGGCTATGAAGGAAATTTTCTTCTTTAGGGCCCAGTTAACTTCTTCAGACTCTAATGACTTGCGGATATAACTCAGTCTGAACTATGTTGATTAGGAGTTATTTGTTGTTAGATTGAGTTGGTTGATTAATCCAACTAGTTGATTGTTCAATCAAATTAAGTGTCACTCCAGTGAGTTGTAAGTTTAACTTGGAGCTTTACCTTACACCTCATTTACTTTCTCTTAGTTAGATTCTTAATGCATTTGTCTACTTAAACAGCACATAACCTGATTTTAATTATGATGCATTTAGGGTCTCTTTTATAAAATTTCATTCCAGTGCAGCATATTTCTTTCCAGATTTAATGAGAAGACAGTTGCAGGTTTCAGAGTTCAATTCTGTGTATTGCCTATTCACATTTTCAGCAGTATGTGGTTGTAGATTAACATAGTCAGAAATTATTGTTTTGATTGAAGCTTTCTTGTATTAAGCTACCCAATTTTAGAAATAAATTTTCTAGTGTAGAATCTGCTTACCATGGCCTGCAAATTAACAAAATGGGTAGTGCCAATAAATTAAAAATTTAAATCCTATCTGACGTGAAATGAAAACCAAATTTAGAAGTGAATCTAATCCCAGGGTAGGGCTTAGATCACAAAACTTAATTACATGCTTTTATTAGACACCAAAGCCCGGTCGGTAAATGTAATTTTACATCAACCCATGAATTGCGTCACACTGGAAAGAAAAAAGAAAAGGAAATGCAGGATTACCAGCTGGCTTAGAAAATCATTCTGGAATTTGGTTTCAGACTCTATCGCCTGAGCTACCTGCAAATTGGTATACGGGCATCATCATTTTCTTCAGATTATACAAAAGAACCCACATCATAGAAATTCGATTATATGATCTTCTAAGATGCTGTCAGTCAAATTCCGTATAAATTAGACTATGAACCCAAATCAAAAGATTCAATTCTCTGCGCTTATAAAGATAATCAAAACATTCGCAATTAAAAACATAATTCTAATATGTTGCTTACATTTTTTAGCCCTAAAACCTTGTGATGAAGATCATAAATTGTATCATCAATGTCTCCGTGAATTGGATCAACCCTTAATTGAATCTCATCGCTCTGGGAATTATTCACTCTGCTGCTCAGCCCTTGTCTGAAATACGCATAACATAAATTTATGTATTGCACAAGTTTCTACCCTAATTTTCATAGCTCTTTCAACTATAGACCATGAACGTGCTACTATACAAAAATGATGCAGGGAAAAAACTATTGTGTGAATGGAATAGATTAGAATTACCTTGAATGAAGGGGCCCTGTACCAAAGGATGCCATTGTTCCTTTTAAGAATTTTCTCAGGAACGCAGATGATGAAAAGTTCGCAAGAATGGTGGGTTTTGTTATTTTCAAAAAAAGAAAATATGATTTGGTTCTTCTAACTTTTTGGGTTTTGTTATTCTCAAATAATGAATATATGATTTGGTTCTTTGCTTTCTTTTTAATGAATTAGAACTATAAATTAAAACTAAAGTTGAGGTTGTGATTTTGGTTTTTAGATGGTGGAAGCGCTATGTGGATGACATCAATGTCTGTTGGTCACATGGCTTAGATAAATTAGAAGAATTTCATAACCATCTCAATAGCCTTGTCTCGTGCATTTCCTTCACTAAGGAAATTGAATCCAATAACCAACTTCCTTTTCTTGATGTGCTTCTTCTCAAAAAGCCAAATGATTCCATAGATCGTAAGGTTTTCCGCAAGGCTACCCATACCAATCTCTATCTTCACTCGTCTTCTCATCATCACCCTAGTCAAAAATTTAGTGTTCTCAAAACCCTTGCTTGGAGAGCATACCAGATTTGTGATGAAGAAAACTTAATGCAAGCGTTGACTCACCTTCGTCAAGTTTTCAAATTAAATGGTTATTCTAGCAAGCAAATCTCTAGGGCTCTCAACCAAGCCAAATCTAGTTTCCTATCTAGATCCGATCTCAATCCTTCCTCGACCCCTCTTAATGTTTCTCTTCCTTTTGTTGATGGTATCTCTCAAAAAATCTCCAAGATCCTTCTTAAAAAAGGTCTTCATTGTGCTTTTAAACCCCTCTACCTTGAGAAAATGTATCCCTTCCCTTAAAGATTCCAAGGACATCTTCCTCGAATCTGGAGTCTGTAAAATTGTGTGTTCCTATGGAATTCCTTACATAGGGGAAATCGGTCGTTCCTTTACCACCAGAATCAAGGAGCATAGTGCCGACATTAGACACGAACACACCTCCAAATCAGCCCTGGCCGACCACTCCTCTTCCACCAAGCACCACATATGTTTAGAAAGTGTCCAAATTTTATCCAAAGAAGATAATTTCTTCAAGAGAAAGCTTAAAGAAGCAATTGAAATCAACCATCATCCGCTTAACCTTAATCGTGATGAGGGTTAGAACTTGAGCTTGTCTTGGCAATCGTTGCTTTCTAGCTTGAGATCCCATTCTCATCCTTCTCGCTTCTAGTTTTTTTTTTGTCCTCCCTCTTCTCCTTCCCTTGTGTTCCTCTCTCTCCTTTCTCTCATGTCTTTGTTTAGGTTTCTACACCCTCCTCTCTCCGCCCTTGCTTAGTTGGCTCTTTGCTTTCCTTTCTTCTTCTTTGCCTCTTTTCCTTTGCCTTTCTCTTCTCCCCTTTCCCTCCTCTTGTCCTTAGGTCCTCTTTTGTCCCTCTCTTATCGTGTTCCCTTCTTCTTAGTCCCTTCCTCTTGTTTTCTTAGATTTCTTCTTGTTTCTTGCTTCGGCGGTTTGTTTTGGTTTTTAGTTTGTTAATTCTTTGCCTTTTGTGTTGCGTCTTTCCTTCATGTTAGTCTCATTTTATTGCCTTCCCTTTCTTTTTATTGGGGTTTCTCTTTGTCTTTAGTTGTTTGTGTTTGTGTTCTTTGTATTGTTTCTCTATTTAATTGTATGTTTCTTATGTTATTCACATATATTAACAATATTTGTTTAGAATTCTTTTATGAATATTTCATATATGCATTTTTCATTTTTATTTTTTGTCACCTTTATGCATTTATTTATTTCAATCTTTATTTTATAATTCTTTTATATTACTTTTTTGTCTTTTATATTACTATATTTTTCTTTAGAATTTTTATATATTAGATTTTTTGTCTTTTATATTATTATATTTTTCTTATATTTATTTTTTGTTTGTTCTCCTTTGTCTTATTTTCTTATATATATATGGTTTATTTTTATATTTATATAACATATATATAGATCATTATATATTTTTTATAAATGTATTCTTTATTTTAATTATTTTTTCTTCTCTCTTTACTTATTTATTTTTATTTGTTTGTTTGTATTTAATTGTTGCTTGCTTTGCATCTTTTATTTTTGTTAAGTTTCATATTTTTTTTGTCTTGGCTTGTTTTTGCATCTTTTATATTTATTTATTTTGCTTAGATTCATTTATTAGTACTTGCCTTAGGCATGGTACTATTGTAATGAGTTTGGCTTTTTTTAGTTAACTAGTTATTAATAATTTAGTTTTCAACCAATCAAAAACAACATTTAAACAAAAATTAAAATAAAATTCAATTCTGTAAAGTCAACTTATAAAATATTTAACTTTATAAATTATAAAAATTATTTTTTGTGCATATGATTGGTTAAAAAAGTTTTGTGTGTTATTGACGAAAGCAAATTAAACATTTTTTTAAGGAATGATTTTTCATTTTTTGCTTTATAAAATCATTTCTAAAATAAATAAATGTTATTTATTGACATTTTTTTATGTATGTAATTGTTATTTTTTTATTAGAGAAAATCTTGCAAAAATCAATTAACTATTTTATAGAGATTTGGATTCACACTATTAAAATTAAAAAATTAAAAAAATTATATTATTATTTCCATTAAACTAATATCTTTATCTATGTTTTTAATATTTTATGGTATAATTTGATTATATATGTGCTCTTCTTCTTTTCATTAATAATATTTTTGCATCATGTATATTTTTATATTAATATAAATTAATATATATATAGTTTCTTCAAAAATAACCTATAATATATAGTTATATAAGATAATATATAACCTAATGTAGGTAATATATAAATTTATATTATATAATAGTTTATATTAATTTATATTATATGTAATATTAATTAATATTATATATTTATATACAATATAATATAGGTTATTTTATTTTGTAGGTTCTCCTTTTTTTTTTATTCAAGGGGTAAACGCTTTTGACCGAAGCTATGAACCGGAGTACATCCATTCAACAATACCATCCCAACGAGGTTTGAAACTTAGTGGCAAGAACAACAATGCCACCTATAAACCATCACACCATGCCAATACGAGCAATAGATTCTCCTTTCATATATATTAATAAACTATCTTAATTAACTACTATATTAATTATAATATTAATATTATTATA
>VDFB02352678.1:0-12123 GCA_007258455.2 Sequoia sempervirens
GAAGGACTCATCTGAAGATTTAACCAAAATTTGATAGTTTGACTATTTTATAATGATTTGACTTGCTTTGACCGAGTTTGACTTGTGTTTGACGATATGCCGATATTGCCCCGATGACATGAGTGATGCGCTGATGAGATCGTCATACCGAATATAATGATTGTTTTACTCTGTTTTAGGAGTTTTCCTATGTGGAAAATGATTGAAGATTTTTGACGTGTGTGCCAATGTAGTGTCATGAACCCTAATGGACTGACCTAGTGCGGCCTCGGGGGCTCATCGATAGATGGCCTTGCCTACGTCATATACTCAAAGACCTCATAGTTCGACATGACCAATGACTTTGTCTTGATGATCCAAGATTGCGTCATGATTTTATTTTGACAAACCTAAAAGGACTAACCTAATGTCTCGGGGACTCAAGTATGAGTCTTTCCTACGTAGCAACTACGCAGAGACAACGTAGTTCAGACAATGACATGGATTGATTGATTGATTTTGACAAGAGATAACACTGCGCTTGTGTGCTTCGAGCAGTCTGATGCTTTGTTTGGTTTCCTTCATGACATTTTAAGATTTTTAGGTCTTTTTTCAAGACTTTTTGCCATGTTTTTTTATCTTTTTTTAGGACTTTTTATGATGTTTTTGTCTTTTTTCAGGACATTTTATGATTAATAACATTTTGTTTCCACAGTCCATGATGTTATTATGCAGAAGATTTTTGGAAAATTACACACAGTTTTTTCCAAAAATCTTCTGCATAATAACATTTTATGATGTTTTTGTCTTTTTTCAGGACACTTTATGATGTTTTTGTCTTTTTTTCAAGACATTTTATGATGTTTTTTTCTTTTTTCAGGACATTTTAGCGATAGGCTTGTCTTTTGGCATCCACTTTCCAGGTTGCGCTGGCCAAGCAATTTGCCCCTAGTCAAGTTTAAGACTTAGCCATTTACAAGGAATACGAACGAGATGCTGCTGACTTGCTGGACGGATAATTAAATTAGGGACACGATGTCAATCGTTCATCCACTATGACAGGTAGAGAAGGATGCGATGGTGATTTGCGGAATAGTGGCGAAGATACCTTTCATCCTCAGCCAAGTTTAGACCAAGTGACAGTAGATGGCAGAGCCATGATTGATTACGCATGGCGCCTGTTTGCTAGGTTTTCACCATGGTACTTGTCCAAAGCGTCTGTTTGCCAGGTTTTCACCATTGGATGAATTATTTTTCTCTTTACTATTTTCATGATTTTTTGATTTTTGATTTTTTGATTTTTTGATTTTTTTGTATTTTTAGGGCCTTCAGCTTTGTCCTCTGATGCTATGCGTAGAACCTTCAGAGGTGTAAACTATTGATGGGCTCAGTCAACTGTTCTCCATCTGGAGTTGCCAGTTGATATGCCCTAGAACCAAAAGAAGATATGATAATAAAGAAGATATGATAATATATGGACCCAGCCAGTTTGGTTCAAATTTTCCTGGCTTTTCTCTGTCTACTTGGTTCTTAGGGTTCTGCATAAGAACCAGGTCGCCAATGTCAAACTCTCTAACCATAACCTTTTTATTGTAGCTACGACAAAGGCGGTTCTGATATGCTTGGAGATGATTCAGTGAGTTTTGCCATCTTTCATCCAACATTTCCAGCTCGTGCAAGCGTGACTGTCGGTACTCCTCTTCATTAGTTAGACCCTTCAAGGAAACTCGTAGTGAAGAAATTTCGACCTCAATGGGTAAGATGGCTTCAGTGCAAAAGAGTAGGGCGAATGGGGTAGCTCTTGTAGGCGTACGAATGCTAGTTCGGTAAGCCCACAGAGCAGGGTTAAGCTGTATGTGCCAATCGCGGCCAGCGTTATTGACAGTCTTTTTTAGGATCTTGACAATGGTTTTATTCGACGCCTCAGCTTGGCCGTTTCCTTGAGGGTAGTATGGAGATGAAAAGTGGTGTTGGATATGGAATCATTCACATAACTCACGTACGTCTT
The DNA here is from genome assembly GCA_007258455.2 of Sequoia sempervirens. Classification (NCBI taxonomy): domain Eukaryota; kingdom Viridiplantae; phylum Streptophyta; class Pinopsida; order Cupressales; family Cupressaceae; genus Sequoia; species Sequoia sempervirens. The sequence goes on from VDFB02352678.1 coordinate 1,988, forward strand.
GGTTTTTGAACGGACGTCCGTTGTCAGTGATGATGGACTGCGGAAGGCCATACCGGCAAATGATGTAATTAAGGATGAATTTTGATATTTGTTTTCCGGTAATATATGTCAACGGGATGGCTTCAATCCACTTTGTGAAATACTCAGTGGCAAGAATAATGAATTTATGGTCGTTGGATGAGGTTGGATGAATCTTACCCACGAGGTTGAGTCCCCATTGAGTGACGGGCCAAGGAGAAGTGATGGGCTGGAGTTCCTGTGTTGGAGCATGAACCAAGTCACTATGTATTTGACATTTGCGACAAGTCCGGACATATTCAATTGCATCTTTTTCCATTGTTAGCCAATAATACCCGAGTCTCGTTAGTTTCTTAGCTAGCGTAGGACCACTAGAATGAGATACGCATATACCTTCGTGTACTTCTCGTAAGGTCGTACATGCTTCGTCGGTGTCAAGACATCTAAGGAGGGTATTGTCGAAACTACGGTGGTAGAGGGTGTCACTGACAATGGCATACCTTGCTGATTTCCTAATGAAGGACTTCCTTTGGTTATTGGATAGGTTCATTGGAAGGGTTTGAGTTTTGAGATATTCATAAATGTCCTAATACCAAGGAGAGTTGGGACCAACAAGTTCGCAAACCATTTCTGACTCTGGGATATCATATGCCGGTATCAACAGCTATTCTACAAGGAACTCAAATTGTGACACATTTTTAGGGATATCCAAGAGAGAACTAATAGTAGCCATTGCGTCGGCTGCCTTATTCTGTGCCTTGGGGATTTGCTCAAAAGAAATCGATTGAAAGTATGTCAGGAAACTGTCCACCATCCTCTTGTAGGGAAGCAACTTCTCGTCCTTTGTTTCATAGTCATCATTCACTTGGTTGATCACGAGCTGGGAATCCCCGAATACAAGCAATGTCTGAATTTTCCATTTGATTGCCAACTTGAGACCTGTGACTAGTGCTTCATATTCGGCAATGTTATTTGTACAAGGGAAAGCAATTCGAAATGATTTAGGAATTGAATCCCCCTGTGGTGTGATAAACAGGATTCTAGCGCCTGAGCCATGACCAGTATGAGACTGATCAAAATATAGTTTCCATGGTGCTGCCGGTTCTGCATGAAAAATGGAATCATCGAGAAAATCAGTTACTAATGGATTAGTGGCTTGAATTGGTGCGTCTGCTAGTTGATCTGCTATTACTTTCCCTTTTATTTCTTTGCGCTCAACATACTGTATGTCATACTTAGGATCATGACCCATTTTGCCAATCGGCCTGTTAACGCTGCTCTACTTAAGAGGTATTTCAATGGGTCAATCTTGGCCACCAGTTGTGTCTGATGATTGAGCATATAATGCCTTAGTTTTTGGGCTGCAAAGACAACTGCGAGGCATGCACGTTCAATGTATGTGTAATTCAACTCATAACCTATCAGTGTTCGGCTGATGTAGTAGATTGCTCTTTCTTTCCCTTCATGATCATTTTGGCCCAACAATGCCCCCAGTGCTGAACTGGTAGTTGAGATGTATAGAATCAAAGGCTTTCCATGAATGGGCGGCATGAGGACTGGTGTTGATATCAGATAATCTTTGATTTGCTAGAAGGCCTATTGACATTTATCCGTCCATACAAAGGAGACACGTTTGCGCAACAGGTACTGGAACGGATGGCACTTATCCTCCAACTAGGCTATGAAACGGCGAATAGATTGTACTCTACCCTACAGAGTTCTGAGTTCACTAATCCCTCTGGGCGGAGGCATGTCTATAATTGCTTTGACCTTTGCCGGATCAACCTCTATGCCTCTTCGGGAAACTATGTATCCCAATAGTTTTCCTGATGTGACCCCAAAGACACTTCTTAGGGTTTAGCCGAACTTTGTACTCTTCAAGTCTCTTGAAAATTATGTCGAGTACCCTCAAGTGGTCTTTCCTAGTTGCCGATTTGGCCAATAGGTCATCTACATAATCTTCCATTATACTGTGCATCATGTCATGGAAGATCGTGGTCATAGCCCTTTGATACGTGGCACCTACATTTTTAAGACCGAAGGGCATGACGTTCCAACAGTATGTCCCCCATGGGCATGTAAATGCTGTTTTGTGCTGATCCTCGGGAGCAATGCGGATTTGGTTATAGCCGTAGAAACCATCCATGAGGGATAGCATCTCATGTCCTGTAGTTAGGTCAACTATGATGTCAATGTTGGGCAAAGGAAAGTCGTCCTTTGGACATGCTTTATTTAGGTCTCGAAAGTCTGTACATACTCGAATTAGTCCATTTGGCTTTGTCACCGACACTAGGTTGGAAATCCATTCAGCATAATCTATAGACCTTATAAATCCGGCATCCAATAATTTCTTTAATTCCGCCTTGACCAATAGAGCAACTTGAGGGTGCATTTTGCGCAACTTTTGCTTGACTGGTTTAGCATTGGGTAATAGTGGAAGATGATGCAGAACCAGTTTGGGGTCCAATCCTGGCATGTCAGCGTAGGACCATGCAAAGTTGATTTTCCGTTCTGCAAATAATTTATGAAATTCTGGTTTCTCTTCTTCAATCAATGATGCCGCAAATAGGGCCATCTTGGGTTCTTCTGTAGTTGAAATGTTATCCTCTATTGTGTCCTCAATAAGCATGGCCGATTTCTCCTGTTGCACGGGGAGAAAGTCCAGTCCTCCATCTTTGGGCGTCTCAGAGAGGTTTTCACCCGTAGATTCGTCCTTTATTTTTACTATTTTATCGTCAAGAGGTGCCTTTCGGTTTTCACCTAGGGACATTTCATTTTTTACTTTATTTTTACTTTTGCGACTAGAGGACTGAACAGTCTCACCGAAGTATGCGGTGCAATCTAAATCAATGGCAAACCCGAATTTGTGGTCCCCACTTGGTATGCCTTCTCTTAATCCCATGAATTTGGCAATGGCCTCATCATTCTGGAATGTGTCCAGAACTGGTGGTCCTTGTTGGTCCCAATCGACTAGTTCTGGGTAAACTAAAGAGATGCCATCGTCAAAGCTAGTGAACTGGGGTGAGGATGCAGACAACATGCAGATGGATTCATTGATATTGTAGATGAGGTTATCATCATCCAACTCTACATCGGACTCTATCCAATAATCTCCTTCACTAGTGTCATATTCATTGTCGTAATAAGGAGTGAAGGTTTTAGAGCCCTGGTTATCAATGTCGTCTGACACTTCGGATAGATTAGACTGAGTGGGGTCATTTTACCTCTTTGTAATCAATATGAAATTAAATAATAAAATTCATGATTTATTTATTTAATTACGTCACTAATAATTTTACCTCATTTTATTTATTTAATTATGTCACTAATTAAGTCCCCTTCTTTTAAAATTAAATAGATTCTGATTTATTTAATTTTTGTCCATTTCCCACTATAATTAAATAATTATTTTAATTATTTAATTATTCATTAGCCTCTTCTCTCATCAAATTAAATAAATTTTTATATTTAATTTAACCCACTCTCTTGAATTTTGAATTAAATCATCATTTAATTCAAAATAATTCCTTTTGTCACATTCCTCTATATTTAAATAATATCTTTATTATTTAAATTATTCACTGGTCACCTGGAGTAAATAAATTTTATTATTTAATTTCTCCAGCAACCTCTTTGTCCGTGCCAATCTTAGATAAATCGAAAACCTCTAACTATTTGTAATCATTCTAGGGTTTATCACGTCGGGTTCACCAATGTAATCAAGGGAAAATCTCAGAATAGTTAGAGGGTTAGCACAATAACATTAAAATCCATTGAAGTAACAAAGCACAAAGGAAATCAATAAGAAAATAAAAGAAACAATGTTACCATTAATCTTCATCTTCCATGCTTCACCTTTGTTACACCTCCTAGCTTGCAGTAAATAGAGATGCCGTCAAATTTCAAATTAGCACCTAGACTAATGACAAAGCCCTATGCAAGTGTTGAAGGATTTATATAAAAGAAATGACCTCAAAATAAACTAAAATGACAATGACTGCAAATGACAATAATAATAACCTAAATTGACAGAATGAGCATAAGAGAGACAAATGAGAACAAAATTGCCATTTTATAAAAACTGCAATTTTGAATGTGTGGCCAGGATGAGAAGATGACAAATACCCTAGAATCAATGGTCAAGATTGAATGTTGCAGTGTGAAATAGGGTTAGGTCAAAATTAGGGCAATGATAAGGATGAAGGGTTGAGATTGAATTATAAAATAATTCAATCAAGGGCTGAAATTAAATGAGATGTCAAAAGATAAGATTGGCACGGACAAAGAGGTTGCTGGAGAAATTAAATAATAAAATTTATTTACTCCAGGTGACCAGTGAATAATTTAAATAATAAAGATATTATTTAAATATAGAGGAATGTGACAAAAGGAATTATTTTGAATTAAATGATGATTTAATTAAAAATTCAAGAGAGTGGGTTAAATTAAATATAAAAATTTATTTAATTTGATGAGAGAAGAGGCTAATGAATAATTAAATAATTAAAATAATTATTTAATTATAGTGGGAAATGGACAAAAATTAAATAAATCAGAATCTATTTAATTTTAAAAGAAGGGGACTTAATTAGTGATGTAATTAAATAAATAAAATTTATTTATTTAATAATCAAGAAGAAATAAATGACAAAGGGGAATTAAATAAATTAAGAAATTTATTTAATTAAAGGAAGACCTAGGTAATTAATGGCGTATTAGATAAATAAATAACATTTATTTATTTAATAATCAAGGAGAAATAAATGACAAAAAGGGGGATTAAATAAATTAAGAAATTTATTTAATTAAAGGAAGACTTAGATAATTAATGACGTATTAGATAAATAAATAACATTTATTTATTTAATAATCAAGGAGAAATAAATTAAGAATTTTATTTAATTAAAGGAAGACTTAGATAATTAATGACGGATTAGATAAATAAATAAAATTTATTTATTTAATAATCATGAGGAACAAATGACATGAATTAATTAAATAGTATAGTTATTTTAATCAATAATTAGGAGAAATGTGGACCAAGGACATGAATTAAATGAAAGCTTAATTATGCTAGGGCGAAAGTGGTAAAAATGAAGCTTGCAGGCCTAGGTCATTTTTAGGTGTCTACATATAAATATATGTATATGTATATGTATATGCATATGTATATGTATATGTATACGCATATATGTATATGTATATGTAGATATATATATGTGTGTGTGTGTATGTGTATATGTGTGTGTGTATATATATATTACGTGGGTTGGCACTGGTGGAGGTGGTGACCTTGATACGTAGAAGGTGAATGGTAAGTGTTTGCTTGTACAAGGGTTAATGCATTTTTTTTTGTTGTACGATGGGGGCAGACGAAGTAAATGCAATATTGACGATTGCAGGGTGGGAAAGTATACTTTGATTAAGTTGCATTGTTCAAACAACCATTGTGGTGTTGTATATATATATATATAAATATGTTTATATATGTATTCTTTCTTCCTCGTCTATTTCAACTCCCCCCATAACAAACTCTTCATTATGGTGGTTTGTCTCTTTTATTCTCCATTTTTAAAAATTTTGTGAAGATAATATATTAACTAAGTTGCATTCTCGAAAGCGAAATTGTTGTGTTGGTTTGATAGCAAAGCCATATCCGAGATGCATGCTCCATGTTGGTTTTATAGTAGATCGCAACCACAATGACTCTTTCGACAATGCAACTTAATCAATATTATTCCTCACACATTACACAAAAAAACCAACCTGCATTGGCTAGAATTAAATGTTATAGAGAAACAAAGAAATTGTAAAACAACTATTACATGGAAAATCCTATTCATGACTCAGCTGACGAAAATACCATCAGAAACTTCAAACAAATAACAAACCCTCTACATATCCATACATATACAATCACTCCTATCTTAATTTTTGTGGTTCTTGAGTGCTTTCCTAATAGTCCTTTTAGAATTTTCCTATTTCTCTATAATATTTAGTGCCAAATAATGGAGCTTGAATCTACAATATATGTATGTATATATGTATATATATATGTATATAGATGTATATAGATGCATATATATGTATGTATATATATGTACATATATATATATATGTGTGTATATGTATAAATATACATATGTGTGTGTGTGTGTATATGTGTGTATGGGAAAGCATACTACAAAATGTGTGAGAAAATATATTGATAAGGTTGCATTGTTGAAATAACCATTGCAGTGTTGGTTTGATAACAAATTATTGTAAAAATTCTTGATGAATTGTTACGATTTATGGATTAGGAAAAGAGATGAGAATGTCGCCGCGCGGAGGTCTGGTTCGCGCTAGGGCCTGCGTGCCCTAGCCCGACCTGCGTCTGGTCTGAGCTCACTGGCGAGCTTCTTTGCTGCTCTCGGGGGGGTGTTATCTTGTTAGCAGGGGCGTGCGCTGGTCAGACAGGGGTCTTGGCCATTTTTTAGCCCGTGGGTGGGCGCTTTCAGTCTGCTTTCTGCCTTTTGTGAGTCCTCGGTGGGGGGCCTGCGCTGTTCTGAGATTGTGGGGATTCTGCCCCTTCTCTATCTCTCTTTTTTGTAATGTCCTGGCTTATTGTTGCATGGAAAACCGTAGTATAACCTCCTCTCAGCTTTCCTTCGGAGATATGGAGATGGGTGAGCCGTCTTCTATGTTGCATGTCAGTGATAAGGAACTGACTGGTAAACCCCAATCTGGGGAAGGCGTTTTCCCTTCAAAAGAGATGTTTCGATTAAGAAAAGTAAACGGATGTTTATAGAGATCCGAAGACCGGCCAGTTTTGGTTATTCAACCTGAGCAAGTTTCGGAGGATGTCGAATACTGGTGCAATCATGCCCTTATTTGCAAATTTCTGGGTCTTCGTCTTTCTCTACCGGTGTTGGACTCCTGGGCTCGTCGGGTTTGGAATCCTGAAGGTGATATGGAGATTATTTTGGCAGCTAATAACTATTTTCTGGTCATCTTTTCTTGCATGTCAGATAGGAATAGGGCTTTTGAAGGAGGCCCTTATTTCTTTAACCAGGTGGGGCTTTTCATCAAGCCTTGGCACATGGGTTTCAACTCTGCTGAGGAGATCCCCTCGCGGGTACCTGTGTGGGTTCGTCTGCCGAGGCTCCCTTTGGAATTTTGGAGGGAAGATATTCTTCATTCAATTTCAATGCTGCTTGGAAAACCGGTGGGATCGGCTACACAAACTCAAGACCGTAAGGTAATTTCTTTTGCCCGTATTTGTGTAGAAGTTGATTTAAATAATCCGTTACCAGACTCTATGGAAATCCGTATGGGATCTTCTTCCTGGATCCAACAGCTAGATTATGAGACCCTCCCGTTTAGATGCCGAATTTGTCATGAATATGGTCACTTACACCGCAAATGCCCCAGATTTAAGCCCTTCCCCTCGGCTGCCTCTAGACCTTCTAAGGGAGACAAAGGGAAGGATCATGTGCCTAATGAACCTGCAGATAGCGAGGGCTTTGTTCAGGTTAAGCCCCGTAACAAAGGCAAGGGTAAGAAGAGAACTTGGTTGGATAGTCACAATGACGGCACTTTTAATAAATTTGATGTTCTAGAAGATTTGGCCCAGGAGGAAGGTATTCCAGTTGAGCTCTCTTCTGGGGCTAAGGGTATGCATGAAGGTCAGGATGAGGATGCAAAGAAGGAGGATCAGAGTGTATCTCCAGGGGACCTTCTGGCTGATCAGACGGCTCTGGATCTACCTTCTCAAGTTTAGGATATAAGGGATCTCCAAGGGTTACAGGCTCTGAAGGGAGCTGTTGTGACGGTGCCTGACCCCCCTGCTCCTAAGGGGGCCTCAGACTCTGTGAAGGGTAACAAAGCCCCTCCTGCTTTAGGCTTACACCAGAAATCCTTTAAAAAGGGGCTGCTTGATAAACCGGTAAGGAGTGGCAGGAAGACTGATCAAGAGAAGGTCAAGATTATTGGGGATACTTTGGTTGAGGCTGGGTCTGTGAAACCTATTGATTCCCATTTCTCCCACCCCCATAAATGATTGTGCTATCATGGAATGTTAGGGGGTTGAACAGCATCCCTAGACAAAAGGCTGTTCGCAGATTAATTGAATCTCAGTCTCCTGATGTGGTTTTTATTCAGGAAACTAAGCTTACAGTGGATGGTTTGGCTAATTGTGCATCGCACATCTGGCCCCAGGGCAATTGGCAAGGGGTGGGTGCTGTGAACAGTTCAGGGGGGTTGGCTTGCTTCTGGAATCCGAGGAAAGTGCTCCCGTTATGGTGGATTTCTAGTCGGTCTTCTATCTCCCTGGTAGCCTCTTGTTTTGTGACTGGAGAAAGGTGCCTCTTATCCAATATTTATGCTCCTACTAATCTCTCAGGTAAGTCAATTCTCTGGGCTCACATCAAACTCATGCGGGCCTTGGGCCAGCACTGCTCCCTATATCATCTGGTCAGATGTGTCAGTTCAGAATGTCCTGGGATATAATTCCTGTGGTGGAGCTAATAAGTCAGTGTCAATCTGTCACCACGTATGGAGTCACCAAAAACCCCTCTTTCAAATTTCAGTTAATGTGGTTAAGAGATCAGTCTTTGCATGATCTTATGTTAGATTGGTGGTATGAGGGGAGGCCCGCTCATGGGACAGCCATGTTTACCTTTTGTAAGAGGCTTCAACATGTGAAGTACAGGCTTAAGAGATGGAATAAACAATGTTTTGGGAACCTCCATGCTCAGAAAATGGCTGCTCAGTCTAAGTTGGATAACATCACTCATATGATTCGGGACCAAGGGCTGACCTCTGATCTAAGTATAGTTGAGTCCTTGGCTCTTAAGGGTTTAGAAGAGTGGGAGCTTCGGGAGGAGATCTTTTGGAAGCAGAAATCTCGTGTTGATTGGCTTCAGGAAGGGGACAGGAACACTGCTTTCTTTCATAATTCGGTTAAGGCTCGGAGGCAGGGAAATTCTATCCCCTCTTTGGTTTCGCCTGAAGGGGCTCAACTCTCTTCCTATGTTGATATGTCCAAGGCTGCGGTCAATTATTTTTCAAACCTTTTTTCTAGAGAGGATCGTGCAACTAGGAATGAGGAGAGGGCCATCTTGGATTGTATTCCCCACCTAGTCTCTGCTGAGATGAATGGGGCTCTCTTGTGTCCTATATTGTTACCTGAATTGGAGAAAGTGGTGTTTAACATGAAAAGAGGTAAGGCTCCCGGCCCAGATGGGTTTCCTATCGAGTTTTTCCAAGAATTCTGGGAAATAATCAAGTTTGATCTCCTCGCGGTGGTTCAAGAATCTCACAAGAACAAAAAGATGCTCAAGTCCATGAATTCTACTTTCTTGGCTCTCATACCTAAGAAGGAAGGGGCTAATCAGCTGGTTCAATTTAGACCTATAGCGCTTTGTAATGTGGTCTACAAGATCATCACCAAATTGATTGCAGAGAGACTCAAACCACTCCTCGGTTCTCTGATTTCTCCGGAGCAGGGGGGCTTTGTTGAAGGAAGACAAATTTTGGATGGTGTTGTGATTGCTATGGAAGCTATTCATTCTATGGCTAACTCTAAGGAGAAGGCTATGTTCATGAAACTTGATATGGCGAAAGCTTATGATCGTGTGAGCTGGGAGTTCTTACAGAACATCCTCTTGGCGTTTGGCTTTGATGTGGAGTGGGTGACTTGGGTTCTTAGTTGTGTGACCTCATCCTCCTTCTCTGTGCTCATTAATGGGGAGCCTTCTGATTTGTTTAGTGCTTCTCGGGGACTTCGGCAAGGGGATCCTTTATCTCCTTATCTATTCATTATCATGGCGGAGGGTCTGGGAAGATTCATTAAATCTCAGGTGAGGCAGGGTCTTATCCAAGGTTGGAGCTGGAACAATTCTCTTCCTTCCTACTCTCATCTTCAGTTTGTGGATGATACTGCGTTGATGGGCATGGCTCGGATTAGCGAGGCTGTGAACTTCAGGAGTGCCTTAGACATCTATTTGAAGGCTTCAGGTCAGTGCATTAATGAGGACAAATCTTCCATTTATTTTTTTAATACCCCTCGGCTTATTCAAAGCAGGATTGCTAGGATCCTTAGATTTCAGATCGGTTCTCTTCCCTTAATGTACCTT